>JASEVX010000002.1:24807330-24857330 GCA_031761405.1 Serripes groenlandicus
TCAACTGTTAGTAACATGTGGGCAGACCCGTCTGAGCCTTCTATTGGTTAACTGTTAGTAACATGTGGGCAGACCCGTCTGAGCCTTCTATTGGTCAACTGTTAGTAACATGTGGGCAGACCCGTCTGAGCCTTCTATTGATCAATTGTTAGTAACATGCGGTCAGATTTGTCTCAGCCTTCTATTGGTCAACTGTTAGTAACATGCGGTCAGACCTGTCTCAGCCTTCTATTGGTCAACTGTTAGTAACATGTGGGCAGACCCGTCTGAGCCTTCTATTGGTCAACTGTTAGTAACATGTGGGCAGACCCGTCTGAGCCTTCTTTTGGTCAACTGTTAGTAACATGTGGGCAGACCCGTCTGAGCCTTCTATTGGTCAACTGTTAGTAACATGTGGTCAGACCCGTCTGAGCCTTCTATTGGTCAACTGTTAGTAACATGTGGGCAGACCCGTCTGAGCCTTCTATTGGTCAACTGTTAGTAACATGTGGTCAGACCCGTCTGAGCCTTCTATTGGTCAACTGTTAGTAACATGCGGTCAGACCCGTCTGAGCCTTCTATTGGTCAACTGTTAGTAACATGTGGTCAGACCCGTCTGAGCCTTCTATTGGTCAACTGTTAGTAACATGCGGTCAGACCCGTCTGAGCCTTCTATTGGTCAACTGTTAGTAACATGTGGGCAGACCCGTCTGAGCCTTCTATTGGTCAACTGTTAGTAACATGTGGGCAGACCCGTCTGAGCCTTCTATTGGTCAACTGTTAGTAACATGCGGTCAGACCCGTCTGAGCCTTCTATTGGTCAACTGTTAGTAACATGTGGGCAGACCCGTCTGAGCCTTCTATTGGTCATCTATTAGTAACATGCGGTGAGACCCGTCTGAGCCTTCTATTGGTCAACTGTTAGTAACATGTGGTCAGACCCGTCTGAGCCTTCTATTGGTCAACTGTTAGTAACATGTGGGCAGACCCGTCTGAGCCTTCTATTGGTCAACTGTTAGTAACATGCGGTCAGACCCGTCTGAGCCTTCTATTGGTCAACTGTTAGTAACATGTGGGCAGACCCGTCTGAGCCTTCTATTGGTCATCTATTAGTAACATGCGGTCAGACCCGTCTGAGCCTTCTATTGGTTAACTGTTAGTAACATGTGGGCAGACCCGTCTGAGCCTTCTATTGGTCAACTGTTAGTAACATGTGGGCAGACCCGTCTGAGCCTTCTATTGATCAATTGTTAGTAACATGCGGTCAGATTTGTCTCAGCCTTCTATTGGTCAACTGTTAGTAACATGCGGTCAGACCTGTCTCAGCCTTCTATTGGTCAACTGTTAGTAACATGTGGGCAGACCCGTCTGAGCCTTCTATTGGTCAACTGTTAGTAACATGTGGGCAGACCCGTCTGAGCCTTCTATTGGTCAACTGTTAGTAACATGTCGGCAGACCCGTCTGAGCCTTCTATTGGTCAACTGTTAGTAACATGTGGGCAGACCCGTCTGAGCCTTCTATTGGTCAACTGTTAGTAACATGCGGTCAGACCTGTCTCAGCCTTCTATTGGTCAACTGTTAGTAACATGTGGGCAGACCCGTCTGAGCCTTCTATTGGTCAACTGTTAGTAACATGTGGGCAGACCCGTCTGAGCCTTCTATTGGTCAACTGTTAGTAACATGTGGGCAGACCCGTCTGAGCCTTCTATTGGTTAACTGTTAGTAACATTTGGGCAGACCCGTCTGAGCCTTCTATTGGTCAACTGTTAGTAACATGTGGGCAGACCCGTCTGAGCCTTCTATTGATCAATTGTTAGTAACATGCGGTCAGATTTGTCTCAGCCTTCTATTGGTCAACTGTTAGTAACATGCGGTCAGACCTGTCTCAGCCTTCTATTGGTCAACTGTTAGTAACATGTGGGCAGACCCGTCTGAGCCTTCTATTGGTCAACTGTTAGTAACATGTGGGCAGACCCGTCTGAGCCTTCTTTTGGTCAACTGTTAGTAACATGTGGGCAGACCCGTCTGAGCCTTCTATTGGTCAACTGTTAGTAACATGTGGTCAGACCCGTCTGAGCCTTCTATTGGTCAACTGTTAGTAACATGTGGGCAGACCCGTCTGAGCCTTCTATTGGTCAACTGTTAGTAACATGTGGTCAGACCCGTCTGAGCCTTCTATTGGTCAACTGTTAGTAACATGCGGTCAGACCCGTCTGAGCCTTCTATTGGTCAACTGTTAGTAACATGTGGTCAGACCCGTCTGAGCCTTCTATTGGTCAACTGTTAGTAACATGCGGTCAGACCCGTCTGAGCCTTCTATTGGTCAACTGTTAGTAACATGTGGGCAGACCCGTCTGAGCCTTCTATTGGTCAACTGTTAGTAACATGTGGGCAGACCCGTCTGAGCCTTCTATTGGTCAACTGTTAGTAACATGCGGTCAGACCCGTCTGAGCCTTCTATTGGTCAACTGTTAGTAACATGTGGGCAGACCCGTCTGAGCCTTCTATTGGTCATCTATTAGTAACATGCGGTGAGACCCGTCTGAGCCTTCTATTGGTCAACTGTTAGTAACATGTGGTCAGACCCGTCTGAGCCTTCTATTGGTCAACTGTTAGTAACATGTGGGCAGACCCGTCTGAGCCTTCTATTGGTCAACTGTTAGTAACATGCGGTCAGACCCGTCTGAGCCTTCTATTGGTCAACTGTTAGTAACATGTGGGCAGACCCGTCTGAGCCTTCTATTGGTCATCTATTAGTAACATGCGGTCAGACCCGTCTGAGCCTTCTATTGGTTAACTGTTAGTAACATGTGGGCAGACCCGTCTGAGCCTTCTATTGGTCAACTGTTAGTAACATGTGGGCAGACCCGTCTGAGCCTTCTATTGCTCAATTGTTAGTAACATGCGGTCAGATTTGTCTCAGCCTTCTATTGGTCAACTGTTAGTAACATGCGGTCAGACCTGTCTCAGCCTTCTATTGGTCAACTGTTAGTAACATGTGGGCAGACCCGTCTGAGCCTTCTATTGGTCAACTGTTAGTAACATGTGGGCAGACCCGTCTGAGCCTTCTATTGGTCAACTGTTAGTAACATGTCGGCAGACCCGTCTGAGCCTTCTATTGGTCAACTGTTAGTAACATGTGGGCAGACCCGTCTGAGCCTTCTATTGGTCAACTGTTAGTAACATGCGGTCAGACCTGTCTCAGCCTTCTATTGGTCAACTGTTAGTAACATGTGGGCAGACCCGTCTGAGCCTTCTATTGGTCAACTGTTAGTAACATGTGGGCAGACCCGTCTGAGCCTTCTATTGGTCAACTGTTAGTAACATGTGGGCAGACCCGTCTGAGCCTTCTATTGGTCAACTGTTAGTAACATGTGGGCAGACCCGTCTGAGCCTTCTATTGATCAACTGTTAGTAACATGTGGTCAGACCCGTCTGAGCCTTCTATTGGTCATCTATTAGTAACATGCGGTCAGACCCGTCTGAGCCTTCTATTGGTCAACTGTTAGTAACATGCGGTCAGACCCGTCTGAGCCTTCTATTGGTCAACTGTTAGTAACATGCGGGCAGACCCGTCTGAGCCTTCTATTGGTCAACTGTTAGTAACATGTGGGCAGACCCGTCTGAGCCTTCTATTGGTCAACTGTTAGTAACATGTGGGCAGACCCGTCTGAGCCTTCTATTGGTCAACTGTTAGTAACATGCGGGCAGACCCGTCTGAGCCATTTATTGGTCAACTGTTAGTAACATGTGGGCAGACCCGTCTGAGCCTTCTATTGTTTAACTGTTAATAACATGTGGGCAGACCCGTCTGAGCCTTCTATTGGTCAACTGTTAGTAACATGTGGGCAGACCCGTCTGAGCCTTCTATTGGTCAACTGTTATTAACATGCGGGCAGACCCGTCTGAGCCTTCTATTGGTCAACTGTTAGTAACATGCGGTCAGATCCGTCTGAGCCTTCTATTGGTCAAATGTTAGTAACATGAGGGCAGACCCGTCTGGGCCTTCTATTGGTCAACTGTTAGTAACATGTGGGCAGACCCGTCTGAGCCTTCTATTGGTCAACTGTTAGTAACATGTGGGCAGACCCGTCTGAGCCTTCTATTGGTCAACTGTTAGTAACATGCGGTCAGACCTGTCTCAGCCTTCTATTGGTCAAATGTTAGTAACATGTGGGCAGACCCGTCTGAGCCTTCTATTGGTCAACTGTTAGTAACATGTGGGCAGACCCGTCTGAGCCTTCTATTGGTCAACTGTTAGTAACATGTGGGCAGACCCGTCTGAGCCTTCTATTGGTCAACTGTTAGTAACATGTGGGCAGACCCGTCTGAGCCATCTATTGGTCAACCTTGGAACGTTCGACCAGACGCGTCTAGGCCTTCACCGTCTGATTGCGCAACCGTTGATATCCTGCGAAAACCCCGTCTTACCCTGCACGTCTGGTTTTTGCAACATTTAGTATCGTGTAACAACCCCTGGATTGACAGCTCACGCCGCTACAGACGGAGCCACCGGGGCTCGGCAAAGACTACGAAGTGTCGCGTTTGTGTTACTTCTCGGGTTTAGAATCGGGAGCAGTCGGGAAGCCTCGGGTTTTACAAATACTCTTCGTTTGTGTTTGTGTTCTAATATTGATAAATAATGTGATTATTTCATATACTGATGAATAATGAAATGGCCTGTTCAGGTGAACACTTATTGAGAGACACAGCAATGGAATAGAAGGTGATGGACTTACACCGATTGGTTTGGAGTAATCCGATTACGTATGTGTTTTCCATAGCCAAGTTCCAATTAGCATCAATGGCGACCAACTCGGGTTTAAAATCGACTGAAGTCGGGAAACCTCGGAATTTACTGTTAACGCTACCTTTCCTATAGAGAGTGATTCAATTGTACGCGTAAGTTAATATGCCATCGACCTAATCCGGCATACAATCAACTGATTGACGTCATATCAGTCCTCGCAGCACAAAATAAGAATGTATGAAAAGAAATATAGTTGGTTTATGGAGAATGTAAAGTAAATCTAGCTTGCAGTGCGGTTTTAAAAGTATAGATCGAAAGTTTATGTTACTTGACTATTAACTTGACTATTTACTTGACTATTTACATGACTATTTACTGGACTATTTACTGGACTATTTACATGAATATTTACTTGACTATTTACATGACTATTTACATGACTAGTTACTTGATTATTTACTTGACTATTTACATGACTATTTACATGACTAATTACTTGACTATTTACTTGACTATTTACATGACTATTTACTTGAATATTTACTTGACAATTTACTTTACTATTTACTTGACTATTTACATGACTATTTACATGACTAGTTACTTGACTCTTTACTCGAATATTTACTTTTTACAATTTACTTGACTATTTAAATGACAATTTACATGACTATTTACATGACTATTTAATTGACTATTTACATTACAATTTACTTGACTATTTACGAGGAAACTTGCCATTTTTCGACTGCTTCTGCAATTTGGGTGACACAATTCCAGTTCGAATCTTTTTAGAATAATTAAATTACCATGCGGAATTTTTCGTATGTATTTTACTCTCATCACGCGATACCGATTTACTTATCATGGAATTTACTTATAAATTCAAGAGACATAGTAAGATAAAAAGGAGTCAGGGTACGATACCCCCAGCTATTTATCTTGGTTCTTTATCGTACTCAGTGTATAGCACCGAAACATGCGAGGCACTTTTACATGGAAAGGACTACTCGAATACCTCTTGTTCAGTGGAAGACACTTAATTGCACCTCATACATACAGAACCCGAACCAGAACATGAACCCACGACCTATGGATTGACAGAGTAAGCATTCTGACCACCAGACTACCGGGCAGTAGCTCGTTAAATGAGTAATTTACCATATATTGGACTCGTTTTTGTAAGGTCTAAAATGGTGTGGTTACTTATTATTAACTCTTTCAGCGCCAAAGGCAATATTTCGGTTTTTGCAAACAATACAGATTCAGGCGAGTCAGCTCGTAACGAGCTGTCTCACCTGTAATCAGCATTGTTTGCCTTTAAGTTATCAAAATAGTCCAAAATTGTATTATATGAGAAATAGAAACGCCCGATTTTGAACATGGAAGAGCCTACTTTAAACAATTTGGCGTTGAAAGAGTTAATAGTTGCGTTTTATTAGAAGTATAACTCGAGCGACTTCCTGTTGCTTACCTTAAATAGACGAGTTGTGCCGGATTGAACGACGCAGATCTGATATCAGTTTACGAGTTTAGCCAAGGTGATTCGAGAGATAACGACAGTTGTATCATAACGAGCGAAAAGGACAGAAAAAACCCACCACAGAGAAATGCAAGAAAATTGATTCAAATGAACACTGCTGTTCTTGCCTGCAGGAATCTTACGGACTTGTAGCAAATCCAATGCCGTTTTTCCTGTCTCGCGTTTCTATGCCAACCACAGACGAAATCGCTTCCGCTTGGCAGACATTAATCGACAAAAAGGAAAACAGATTTTAATGAAATAGACTTCAAAGGCAGAGGGCTATTATGTCTTTATAGATATGAGTTACATAGGAAAACCTGTCTCATGATATGATGGTAAACCCTTATTCTGTCTGGTAGTCATGGTGGAAACACTCTTTCAGAACGGTGTGACCGCCTCGGCAGTCTAGTGGAAGAGCAAACGCCTCTGGTGTGGGAGGTCGCGGGATCAATCCCAGCACCGATCATACCAATTTCTTTAAAAATGAAAATAATGGCTGCCTTCCTTGGCGTTCTGGGTTGCGGTTTTATCGTTACGATTGGCTGACTTGTGTCAGAATGCATGGACCAGTAGTACTGGTACCTTACCAAGGACATGCCGTGATATTATATAATTTCTTGTGAAAGCGGCTTAATGCATGTAATCTATCATGGTATACACTCATTGTTTGTGTATTTCGAAAGTTAAGTAATGGTATTGCCAATAAATGCAAATGTAATGAATGTGTAGAAATAACAAACAAATACAGGTGTTCCTTATAATATATGTTCTTATTTTTGCATGATAAACATTTTGACCGATTGGCGTTGGGAAGTCAGGACTGATTGATTGTTGGGAAGTCAGGACTGATTGATTGTTGGGAATCCAGGACTGATTGATTGTTGGGAAGTCAGGACTGATTGATTGTTAGGAAGTCAGGACTGATTGATTGTTGGGAAGTCAAGACTGATTGATTGTTAGGAAGTCAGGACTGATTGAGTGTTGGGAAGTCAGGACTGATTGATTGTTGGGAAGTCAGGACTGATTGATTGTTTAATGTTTTACGCCGCCTTCAACGTTTTGTCAAGCTATATGACGGCAGTAAGTTAGGTCAATTTACCCTAACACCAGCCAGTACGTCGTTATCCTAACACCAGCCAGTACGTCGTTATCCTAACACCAGCCAGTACGTCGTTATCCTAACACCAGCCAGTACGTCGTTATCCTAACACCAGCCAGTACGTCGTTATCCTAACACCAGCCAGTACGTCGTTATCCTAACACCAGCCAGTACGTCGTTATCCTAACACCAGCCAGTACGTCGTTATCCTAACCCCGTAACCATGAGCGACAAGGAGGGCAGCCATAACTATCATTGTTAAAGTCTTTGATATGACCCGACCGGGTATCGAACACGTGCCCTCCTGCATCCGAGGAGGCGGACGCTTTACCACTACACCACCGAGGTGCTAGGGAATCAAGGAATTGGCATTCGATTGAATTTGGTCATAGATAGTGTGCAAACTTGTTTAACTCAGTACTCGATATGTTATTACAAGCACGAGACATATTCTTCCACGACGTGCCTAAATTTATTACGAAACTGTTATGGGAATACCATTTAAAGAAAACCCATTTTGACGTCTGCGCAAAGTTGATTCGGTGGGCTAAATCATGTATCTCACTGTAACAGACACTGTAACAGAGGAATGGAGTATTGGTGAAATCCTTTTGTTTATTTCTAGTTTACAATGGTAGATCTTTCTTGAATCCGGAGAGAAATTAATGAATATAGATATCTAAACGGTTTTAAGAAAGGCTTTTGCAAAATTTCGTTGCTCGTGTCATACATTTAATAAAGAATCAGGAAGGCATGTTAATATTGAACGCAAGAATATATATGCAAACATTGTTTGCAGAATTCTGGATATTTAAACAATTATTCAGTCATATCACGGCGGTATTCTCACCAGAACTCTACATAACATGCTTTCCAAGCATCTAATTGCTTTTCCGCAAAGCCTGTTAGCAAAATAATGGTGAAAGACGAATCATGCATGTCTCAGAGAATTGTGTTAAACGTCGGAAAGAATGTTGGCAGAGCTGTGATTCGAACTCACAATCCCTGGATTGACATCCTGTGTTGCTACTGGCTGAGCTACCGGGGCTCGGCAAGCACAACACTGTTTATTAAATATTTTCTTACATTTTGTTGTATTATAAAAGCATTGTATTGTATTGTTCAAGTTAGATTCGGTTTATACGTGTAACATATCATTTTGAAATGCTTTTGTTGCATTTCTGTTGTCGTTTCTTTGCCTGAATGATAGCAACAATTACTCCATGAAACTAAAGTCTATTTCGGCGAAAGTGTCCTACAAAACAAACACGGCGATTCCCTATGCATGTAGACCCTTATAAAAGGTGACAAAGGTCACCTTTCAAAAGAGCTATGACACTTTTAAATAATTTATAACTAGATACATCTGACAGTAAATTGATTGATAGCCCGTCTCGCTACGATCTGAGCTACCGGTGCTCGGCACAAGCATCGTGACATATTGAGGAAAGGTTTTAAATCAAAGGCTACCAATACACTCGCCGTTTGTGTGTCCATCACGGTGTTCGAACTTCAGGAACTTTGGTACGAGAGGCGAACTCCCTACCACTGTACCACTTTCATCTTGTGTATTTGTAATTTATGATTACTCATAGCTGTGTTTATGTAACATGACTTTAATTTATCGTGACTTTAATGTATCGTTTCATATCCTCATCTTTCAACAGTCTCGAGACCGCCTGGGGGTGAAGTGGTGCGCGAGGTCTTGGGTTCAATCTCCGGTCGGGTCATCCCAAATACGTAACAAATGGAAGTAATGACTGCTCTTAATGGCGCTCAGGGTTGCGAGTTAAGCATTACGACTGACTGGCTTGTGTCAGGATAAATGGACCAGTAGTACTGGTAACTTACACAGGCAACGCCGTGATATAATTGAAAGCGACGTAAACAACATATAAACAAATAATCAATCAATACACACCAGTCTCGATCGTAGTCGCATTTCTCCCGTAGCAAGTGACTTCCTCACGCAAAACATTGATCTGTATCAATTGAAATCGTTTCTTCATTAACAATGTCTAATTGAATAGTGTTCATTTACGTGACAGTAATCAAATAGCCTGTGTCAAACCTCTGTGAGCTAAACCCTTACCCAACTTCCAGAAGAGTTATAACGTAACGGAATCAGGTGATCCTTGTTCACATTGTGAGCATTTTATCCTTTTACCAGAATATTTTTTATCTCGATTCAATATCGAGCTTTAATTTTAATTTACCGTCTTCCAAAAACAGACGCTTTATGACGCCTCTGCAGCAGATGACTTTTGAAAACAATGTGATTACAGGATAACAAGCTCATGATGAGTATTTCTTTCTATTGCCTCAATGTTTTCAACTTTAATCAATCATTGTTTTTCTTTCATTTATTGAGAGTTCCCCTTTTTGTGTTTAAATGTGTTCAAAGTCGGCTGCTGCAGATTTGTTGTTTGTGGTAACATATTGATTTCGCCCTGGCTACAGTAAAGGTACACGTTGGTATTTCAAAAACGTGTAGGCTTAGACCACCTTGCCAAGCTGCTCAGTCTTATCAGAATCTATACAAGTTGACAAAATGTTCTAACACGCTTGTGTAAATAGTATGTGAACAGTGTAGATCTCGATCAGAATGTACGGATACACAGGCTGATGCGTACGCTATATCAGCTCGATGGTTCGAGTGTGGTCTGATCTATACTGTTCACAATAGCCACATTGTATCTCTTCCCTTTGCACGGACTAGGATGGTGTTGTTGTCGTCAATACGATTGATATATGATAAACTTTCATTACATTCCAATACATCATTTGGAATACAAATCAAAATCGGGTATCAAGAGTTCGATCCATAGTCGCGATGGTCATGGTGGAGTGCCCTGAGGCAAATTTCCTAGCTTAGTACTGGTTTGTTCAAGCAGGGAGTATGAATAAGTGATCTTTCGCGGTGATTTCACTGAAATAGTGTTGAAAGAGGCATACAACCTCATTAATACAAACAATCAAACACTCAAAAGCGAAACAGATAAACAGACACAAGCATCATGAATATTTAGAACAAAGCTTATTGAGATCAAACACATGTTCAGCATGTTCATTGTTCGATTCAGTAAAGTTAATACAAGCAACATTGGTATCGTGTGTTCATTATTACTCATTGCATTTTCTTTGCTGGTTGTTTGCGCTCTCTCTCGCATATAAAACATCTGTTTCCATGTTTATTTTTTTTAAATTTAATGTAGCTGTTGAATAAATGATGCAGCTCCAGTTTTGGCCACACCGCTGTGCAACCTGTGTTAAAAGAACACCAATTGGAGTAAAATCTAGTCTTTGTTCTCAGGTGGTCTTTAATTACATGGTCATTTATGCAGAAAATAGGAAATCAAAAGTGTGGTTGCTTAAGAAAAAGGGCATTGCTAAACAAAGGTGGTCTTTAGCACAGGTTTGACTGTATCCGGATATAGAAGGACCATTTATGTATGCATTTGTTGTGTTCTTTCTTGAATACAGCATAGTAAATATCATATTCCTTATAAAACTAATTTATGTTTAATTTAATATAGCTTTATGTGCTATCTATTTACGAAAACATCCTAAAAACAATTGTCAAACGAAACAAAGAGCATACTTTGGCCATAAACATTGATTTTAAAAGTATTTGACTAGACGATGATAATGTTCATGTCCTGTTTTAAGCATGGTCACAAAATGTTTGGAATTCGTATTGCTGTCGTCTACTAATTCAATCAAGAGTTGTACATCTTTTACAGACAAGAAGTTACAATAATGAAGATTTCAAGTAAGCTTAGAAGAGCAAGTTATATATAAGTACTTTTATTTCTCCAAATGTTGCATTGTTTTGTGTACCTTCAATGGCTAGTATCCTTTAAACGAGTGAAACCACATAGATATATAGATCTTCTTCTGAAAGCGTTTTCTCTGACCCGACCTGATGGCAACACCATGTTCATAGCTCCAGAGTAAGACTATATCTAACACGTGCGCCTTTTGTGAAGGCGACTTTTAAACAAATATATACTTGTCAGAAATGCAATGGCAGGTAAATTATTTTAGACATTTGTTTCTAAAGAACAGTACCCTATTTTACATTGCTCATCTTTAAACCGATTATATAATGTTCATGTGTAATCAATGTTTTTTCATGTTTAATTCATTCATCCTAACTATAAATTCCGAATTAAGTATGTATATCCAGATGCATTACAACTACACCACCGAGGCGGTAATGGCTTTTGAAAACATTGTAACAAAAGTTCAAATTGTTCTCAAGGATCAATTTCTCTTTTTTGCCACATTGTTTTCTACTTTATTCAATAATCGTTCTGAAATGTATAGTGAGTTGCCATAGTCTTGAAAGTCGCAGATGTGTTGTATGTACGAAACAGGTTAATATTGTTGAGTAATCGTCGTCCAATTCCACCAACCTTACATACTTAGATCTAAGTAATACTATAATACTTAAAAGTATATATCATCATTTATGTCTCCCTAATAAACATGCCAAAATAGTTCATTTCTTAGCAGGAATTGTTAGTCAGAAAGGTAATTATTTATGTCAACTTCGTCCTTTACTTCAATGCATTACTTCAATACATTACTTCAATACATATTCAATACATTACTTCAATACATTACTTCAATACATTACTTTAATACATTACTTCAATACATTACTTCAATACATTACAAAATTCATGTTTTACAAAAAATATTAGGGAAACATAAATGATGAAATAACCTTTTAAGTATTTGAGCATTATATGTGAAAATGTTCTATTCCGTAAGGAATTAATAAATATACATTAAAATAAAAACACTCTTTATGTTAATGATTCGGCCATAGGCCTTCTTCAGGTTATAGTTAACACAGATCACACACACACTCTGTTGCGTCCATCTTGAAAGTATTGAACATGAAGATTAACATCTAACGCTCAGTAAGGTTGGTGAAATTGGACCCCGATTCTGACTGACACCGGATTCTCAATGAATACATGTATATCACGGTGGCTACTTTCCCTAACCCGTTCAGGCATCGATGATCACACTCAATGGACGCTCTTCTCGTATCCGCTCTCTTCCTGTCTTTTCTGTCAGTTCGTTGGACACATTCCACAACGAACTAACCCCAGTTTGTCCCATAGTTTAGTTAAGCCTTTCTAGAGTTGAACTGTCAGGTTTATTGATTCGTAAGCTTTGTCTGTGATTGAATTTGTCAATCTGGTAAACCCTTCACCTCTTCCCACATACAGACGCTTTCTCGTGTAAATGCAGCAGACGGCTTTTGTAATCATTGTGAAAAAAAGAGAAATTCTCCTTTTGCCACACTTTTTTAATTTTTTTCCGTAAATTATTCCATCATTTAAAAAGATTTTCCACGTTTTTGCAAAGATGTTTTCAAAGTTGTCAGCTGCAGATTCGCTGCATGTGCGAAGGGGTTGACTTATTTCCTTACATGCCATTTTAGGGCTTGTCGAAACAGAAAACGTTTTGTTCCTAACAATATTGTCCAAAGCAACCTGTATACAGAAACATAAAATAAAGTGGGAATGGAAAAAATAATTCATTACGACTGTTTCGCAATTTCTCAGAAACCTACCGGCCTCCAGAAAAAAATCGATTGAATGAGAATTGTGAAAAGGATATTTGTATGAAGAAGGATACATACAGCTGAAACCAACTTATTAGCTATGTTACATCTCCTTTATGTCACAACATTGGCATTGTAGTGGCCGTAGGAGCAATTAGTCGCAGGTTTTAATGTGTGAACATACCACGGCCGCGTTCATTAGACAGATGTTGGTACTCGGCGATGTAACGTAAAGATCGGTACCGTTGTCATCGCGGAGGGAACCAAACAAACTGGTTTTGTAGAAACACGAGAGGTCATGTAACTTATTATAATTAGACTAGTAGATTATGTAAAGCCGTTTGCCAATCAAACGGAGCAACAATATATATTTCTATATTATTTAAATATTTTTTTCTTTCTTTTTTATTTTAATTATATTTATTTCACACAATATATACATATTATTAAGTACATGTTACAATACATAGAACAATGGAAACTTTCGAAAATATGTCTTTTATTACAAAAGTGAAGTGTACCATGCATTTCAATATTCTTGCAATGTTCAGTATGCAATAAAGGACGTTTTTTTAGCATGAGTCCGCTGTTGGACATCGCTAAAACAAAAGAAGTGTTATATGTAAGTGGTTTGTTTGGCAAACTGTACTTGCCTTTTTTCCTAAATAAAATCTATCTATTGGCAAACTGTTCTTGCCCTTTTTCCTAAATAAAATATATCTATGAGATTACATGACATGTCTTTACAAGACTGGAATAGCAGACTTTCTAATTCCTCTAGGGCATTGTTTTACAGAAATATCAGTTCTTTTAAATTTCAAACTTATTTAAATCATTGTGCTTCTGACAAAATTCGACATGCATTTGCTAGACTAAGAGTAGCCTCTCATAGACTAGAGATAGAAGCAGGTAGATGGAAAAGAAAAAAAAATCATGCTCCTTGCTAGAGGACGAATATCACTTTGTTTTAGAATGCGTTTTGTATGTTGATATAAGACAGCAATATATTCAAATAAACCAAATATGTAGACACTTGTGGCATTATTCAATTCCCCAAGCAAAACTGTAACTATAAATTTAGGCATTTTTATATACAAAGCATTTACATTACGCAATGAACATGTTTATCAAAATACTAATTAACATATATGTTTTTCCAAAACCTTTCGATATCAAACAAACATGGCCTTAGTATAGAAATTGATGTTTAATTCAACTAACATAAGATACACTCTAAATAAATATATAAGCATATTACAATACGTACCTTGTTAGATTGAAATGCACGATTGTTGTTGTTCAGAATACTTTATCCGTAACACATTTGTTTATTAATTTTAACATTTTCCAATGATTATCGAGTCTGTTAAAATATATATATAACAGAGCACAGCTATTTATACCGGAAGGATGACCTTCTCTTGTTTGACAATGCATTTATATTTTCGATAATTATTGTGTATGCAATTTTATCTAAATGTGAAACAAAACAAAACTTTGAAGCCTTCGTCACAGCTCCAATTTTCGTTTCGTTGGAGATTTGACTACTGGTTAAACATTACAAGAAAGTGTTTGAATTAGTTAGGATATTAATTCAGAGAGATTACGGAAAAGGTAGAAAACGTGTCGGGGATCTCTTAAGGTTCAAAGATATATAAATGTTTTCACCGATTTTCAAAGGGCCGATTCTTACCAATTAAATAAGTAAATGCATAAGTAAATGCGCACAATTGTATGCAAATATATATGTTTTGTTTTCGGGTTGCTCTCTTCTCCGCTTGGGTGTTAATGGTAAATATATAAATGTTTGTGACTATTGTAGTTAGTGTTAGACATATTGAAACGTATATAAATCAATCGTCGCTGATATAGGGACATTGTGAAAAAAGGAGAACTTGTCCAAATAGGCGGTTTCTCTACTTTTCACATTGTTGTTGTTGTAACTGTCTATTTTTTCAAACATCTCCAAGCGAAGATGTTGACGGTGGTTAAAGGCAAACTTATGAAAACATTACTTATATTTCGCCGCCAGGCACTTTGTAAATATGAATGTATGTTTATTTTCTCTGTTGTGTTACTGTCAGTCAGCAGTGTATATAACATATATCCTCATGGGCTGGAAGCCTAAAGGAATTTGAATGAATAAACTCATCAAACTTATCATATTGACTTATGCGATAGCTACTTATTCCAACGAGAGACCGCATCCTTAAAATAACAAGTTCGATATGTTTTTTTGATATACCCAGTTAGATGTTTGTGATAGACAAAATATACAATTTGTTCTTTATTGTTATCCATGGTTAACAAGTTTTACCAAGAAATAACTTAAACACTCAATACATATGATTATTATCCATAAATTGTTAAGGATGTATTAACCCTTTCCCACATACAAAACATTTGCAGCAGACGATGCGTTAGCATCTGGGCGATATAATGTTATATATTTTGTAAGGAAAAGTTTAATCTTTAAAAGGAGTTGAAAACATTGGGGCAAAAGGATAAATTGCTTGTTTTGAGCAATTTTTTTCTTTTGTCACAATGTTTTCAAAATTCGTCTACTGCAGAGGCGTCAGAAAGCGTCTGTAAGTGTAATTCTATTTAACATTGTTGCAAACATATTCTTTCTCGGGTACATATACAAATCGTATGGACTGCCAAAACCCGAGTTAGCCTGTGTGCACCATGCTACATTTACAATCGGGCACATACTGTTTCAACAGTTCTCAGAATTTGTATGTATGTATGTATGTATGTATGTATGTATGTTTAAGTCTTATACACGATTCTTCTTCTTCTTTTTTTATAACATCCATGTTTGTCGATTTATCTGTATCATAAACACATACACAACAATGCTGTCATATGAAATATCTTTCCCCATTGTTACGTGTAACAGTCAAATTGTACACAGAAACAAAAAGGTATTCCCTATTTAGCTTGTTACTGTGATATATTCTAAGAAAACAGCAAAGACATAACTAAGGTAACATGCGACTTACAATTATAAAAGGGTGACATAAACTAAGAACTCGCACATTGTAGCCATTAATGATAATGTGTCGGTACAAATTAACCGAGCTTTAGTACGTCTAATGGATCGACACCATTGATCGTATTAGACCTCGAGATAAGACGAGAATTTCACATCACCAATTCCTTATATATCTACCAAAACCTGTGTTGCTTTGTCGGAGAGACGATTGTTGTGGGTACCCACAACATAGGGTTAAGTAGAATCATAAGAGAGATGTTGTTGGGAAAAGGTCAGCTTATTCTGTGTATCTATTGTTATTGTATTTCTTTGGACAGAACCTTGGTAAGAGACTTCAGTCAGGCCTATTCACGGAGAACAACGAAATTGGTATTTACCCAAAATATTTCTCTTATTTCAAAATAAAACATTCGGATCTCAAAACTGTGGTCAACGCTGGAGAGGACTTAATCATTGTGCATTACCGTTTCAATCCAAAAACGATGTTATATGATGTAAGTATGGGAAATAAAATATAATTGAACTTAACAAAATAAGAAACGTCCTAGTAAAAATAACTAGAAACATCCTATTAAGCAAAATTAGAATCGTCCTAGTAAAAATGAAATAAAACGTATTTGTGAAAATCTTTATAAATGAAATTGGTATTATGGAAAATCAAGAACAATTTCACCATTTGCCACAATGTTATATAAAGTCAAATGAGTTACTACAACCACTTCTATTCAGTACACACAGGCAATTGTTTTGGGTGGAAATTTGCGTTTAAAAACATTACGAAATCCTTGTTCTCACTCCGGTATTTCCCGGTGAACAATAGCCGGTATACCGGAATGATCCGGGACATTTGTCCTGAAAAATCAATTGCATTCTCACATTTCCGTCGTTGTCCCGGAGTGAGAATGGGGCGTTAAAGGTCGGAAATTATACTGTTCTGGGAAAGCATGAATAGTACAGAAAAAACGTGTTGCTTCGAAGTTTAAAAAAAAATATCATTCACACTTACTTCAAACTTTCACACATACAACAAATCTGCAGCAGACGACGACATTAAAACATAATTGGTAAAACACGTGAACATTTTCTAGAAATTACATTTTAATCATTAAATAAAGTGAAAGCATTGTGACAAAAACCGTACCGTGCTTATTGTGAGGAATTTCTCCTTTGGTTGAAATGTCCAAAGGTCATCCGCCACAGAGACATCAAAAAGCGTCTCAGTGTTGAAAAGTGACGTCGAGCGGTAGCTCAGTCGGTAGCGACGAGGGATGTTAGTCAAGGTGTTGTACATTCGAACCCTAGTTTGGCCAACATTCTCTCCGACGATAGACAAAAGTCACTGTGACAAGCGTCATTCGTCTTGCACCAATGGGCTAACTGTCAGTGTGGAAAAGCATCTAGTTGCTTAGAACGTCTTCTGTGTGAGGAAAATTAATTAATAATGTATGGATTACTGGCACATCAGCGGTGCACTAGGATGTACCTTACACAGTAGTCCTTTGGTTGCTGTCGAGCTCTGTTATCACTCTCCCGAGATCACCGAGATAGACCTCGCTCTAGTTGAGAAATATAGCTTTGCCAGGTAACATTGAATTCAGTTAGTTTATTATTTGACTTTGACAGTAAATGTTCCTAGTCATTTCAAATGTACGAGCGTTACAAACTACAATACCATGCATTAAGAAATAAACACAAACAGTGGAAAAAAAGAACACAATCCCGCCCCCTTCAAAAACAGAGGAACAGTAGTGATCGAAATGAAGGAATTAAAGCCCGTTATATTTCTAAATTACTATTGAAAACGACGTAAGATTCTACTAATCACATATAACTGTTTTCATGTCGATTTTCCAGTATAGCCTACTTAATACCCGGCCGAGTTATACCAAGAACTTTAAGAATGGCAGTAATGGCTGCCCTCCTTGCCGATCAGGACAACGGGGTTAGCATTTCGACTGACTGGCTGGTGTCAGAATAAATGACTAGTATATAGAACTGGTAAATTACTCAGGAAACGCCGTGATATAACTGAAAAATTGTTGAAAGCGGCGTGAAGCATCAACCAATCAATCCTGTAGTCTAGTTCAATGCCTCTATCTTAGACAGAGATGCAAACATGTTGTATGGTTATTGCAACAACAAAAAACACGCCCTAATTTAGAGAGATGAAGGGCGGTAAGGGTGACATTAACAGACATGTGGCAAGAAAAGAACGTCGACAATGTTCCAGTAAAGGTATTTTAACAGGGAAATGGTCTCACTACTTTGAAGTGATGCATAAAAAGACGATAAATAGAACTAAGGGTATGTAGCCGTTCACTTGAACAATTCAATCAATCCCCTATGTGACATTGATTGAGAGCGACCGATCAATAGATTTGTAATCTATCAAGCGCTTTCAACATTTATCAGTGATTGAGTTAATTTCCCTTCACCTGTTAACGCGAGGTTTATTTGGTTAGTGTTTTACGATACTTTCGCTAGAATTTCAGTTATATTGGGAATTTAGTTTTGGGTAAAATATCGGTATTACCTGTTAGGTTTCCTCCTTAATCCTAAATGTTTAAAGGGATAATTGCTCAGATTGCTTTGATTGATTGTTTTGTTTCTCACGCCGCTTTCAACGATTTTTCTGTTATATCACGGTGTTCCTGGGTAAGTTACGAGTACTACTGGTCCATGTATCCTGCCACAAGCCAGTCAGTCGTAATGCTAAACCCATAAACTAAACTTTGGTATGACCCGGCCGGGGATCGAACCCACATCCTCCCGCATCCGACACATACACCCTACCACTACACCACTGAGGCATGAACGTCCATTTTAAACAAATGTCGTAAATAAGACCGAGATCAATTTAATACCGCTTATTTACACGTATAAATGATAGTTAAGTATAAAATAAACTTACACGCCACAACGAAAAGAGGTTATTAAGAAGCAGGTGGATTTTCTTTTCACATTTTCAAAAGTCGTTTTCTGCAGATGCATTGACATGTTATAAAAGGTCTAAATTTGCACGGGAGTGGCGAGAGTTGGACTGCTTTCTAGAGACTATTTTCCAGGTCGCGTATCTAGGACCGTATTACACATAAAACAAGAAGAATTTTGATGCAAAGCATCAAAGACGCCGCGCATAATTTTGAAGCATGACTTAAAGGAAGCAGATGCAGTTCAGTACATTCAAATAGGAGAGACGCTTGTGAGACTTTGTAAATGCATATATTGTTTCTGTCGGTGTTTTACGAGGATTTGAACATGTTTTCTGTAATATCTTGGCGTTTCATGGGTAAGTTACCAGTACTACTGGTCCATTCATCGTCACAACAGCCAGTACTACTGGTCCATTCATCGTCACAACAGCCAGTACTACTGGTCCATTCATCGTCCCAACAGCCAGTACTACTGGTCCATTCATCGTCACAACAGCCAGTACTACTGGTCCATTCATCGTCCCAACAGCCAGTACTACTGGTCCATTCATCGTCACAACAGCCAGTACTACTGGTCCATTCATCGTAACAACAGCCAGTACTACTGGTCCATTCATCGTCACAACAGCCAGTACTACTGGTCCATTCACCGTCACAACAGCCAGTACTACTGGTCCATTCATCGTCCCAACAGCCAGTACTACTGGTCCATTCATCGTCCCAACAGCCAGTACTACTGGTCCATTCATCGTCACAACAGCCAGTACTACTGGTCCATTCATCGTCCCAACAGCCAGTACTACTGGTCCATTCATCGTCCCAACAGCCAGTACTACTGGTCCATTCATCGTCCCAACAGCCAGTACTACTGGTCCATTCATCGTCACAACAGCCAGTACTACTGGTCCATTCATCGTCCCAACAGCCAGTACTACTGGTCCATTCATCGTCCCAACAGCCAGTACTACTGGTCCATTCATCGTCCCAACAGCCAGTACTACTGGTCCATTCATCGTCCCAACAGCCAGTACTACTGGTCCATTCATCGTCCCAACAGCCAGGCAGTCGAAATGCTTACCCCGCAATCCTGAGCGCCATAGAGAGAACTTTAGTGCATTTGATCTGACCCGGCCCATGCGGCCAGGGATCGAGCCGACAGTCTCTTGTACCCCATCACACCACTGAGGCGGACGCTATATCACTTTACCACTGAGGCAGTTTTAAACAAAATATGTATATAAAAATGAAGGCTCAAATGCAATTGTGCAGATGCAAATTAAACATAGTACACGCGGCTAATACATATGGGCGAAACCAAAACCAAAATGGCTGTCCTTAACAAATAACTGGGTAAAATTCCACTAACATTACTTAGCCTTAAGTAATACTTAAATACTTAACCACATAACATCATTTTTGATTCCCTAATAAAAATGCCAAAATATTTCATTTATTTAACTATTTATGTCAACTTACCACATGATGAAAAATGCTTTTAAGTATTTAAGTATTACTTAGCGCTAAGTAAAGTTTGTGGAATTGGACCCTGGACGCATAAAGAAAGGAAAGCCCCCATGAAAGGACCCCGTTGAAAGTAGAAACATAGAAGGCATAGGCAAGGATAGGGAGGAACGGAATCAATTCTATGTATGACACTGATTGAGGCCGACTAATCAATAGATTGGTAATCTACCAAGAAGTTTTCAACATTTATCAGTGATTCAGTTAGTCTCTCCTCACTCATTCTCTGATAAACACAACATGCATCGACTGCAGACTATTCTCGGCCTCAGTTTTACAATTACCGTTTACGTTAGAATACAGACAGACGACGTTCGATGCCAATAAAGCAAACGCTTTTTTTGAAAACCTTTGTGGGAAAACGGAGAAATTGTCTCACAGCTGAGCTATTTCTCCGTCTTCTATCCTGTTTTCATTTTGGTTTCAATATAAGAGTTCAGAGTTTTCTTCAGATAATTTCAAAACAAAAGACCCTAAGTATAAGAATCATAAACCGGCATACACGTACACAATATAACAGTTTAATAGGTCTAGATAAATCATAAACCGGTAAACACCTACACAGTATAACAGTATCATAGGTCTATATAAATCATAAACCGGCATACACGTACACAGTATAACAGTTCAATAGGTCTAGATAAATCATAAACCGGTAAACACATACACAGTATAACAGTATCATAGGTCTAGATAAATCATAAACAGGCATACACGTACACAGTATAACAGTTTATTAGGTCTAGATAAATCATAAACCGGCATGCACGTACATAGTATAACAGTTTATTAGGTCTAGATAAATCATAAACCGGCATGCACCTACACAGCATATCAGTTGAATAGGTCTAGATAAATCCTAAACCGGCATGCACGTACACAGTATAACAGTTTAATAGGTCTAGATAAATCATAAACCGGCATACACGTACACAGTATAACAGTTTATTAGGTCTAGATAAATCATAAACCGGCATGCACGTACACAGTAAAACAGTTTAATAGGTCTAGATAAATCATAAACCGGCATACACGTACACAGTATAACAGTTTAATAGGTCTAGATAAATCATAAACCGGCATACACGTACACAGTATAACAGTTTATTAGGTCTAGATAAATCATAAACCGGCATGCACGTACACAGTAAAACAGTTTAATAGGTCTAGATAAATCATAAACCGGCATGCATGTACACAGTATAACAGTTTAATAGGTCTTAATAAATCATAAACCGGCATACGTGTAGACAGTATAACAGTTTAATAGGTTTAGATAAGGAGGAGTAAACTAGTCTTTTCATCAACATATCTATATTTGTTCACTCAATCAAACCCAATGTTGTGGGTACTCAAATGAATGGTCTCATTGAGTATCCACACCATAGGGTTTATGTGTAATATAAGCAGTTATGCCTCTTATCTAGATCTCTGAAATATTAACCATGGTCACAATACACCAAATTAATTCCTATTCTGTTTTAGTGTAAATCAACCAGTTTCAACACGCAATTGTCACACTTTCTTTCTTAGGGTTTTACAGATAGAGCACCATATAGCTTTGAAATTAATCAAAAGAAAATGGGGGTCATGTCTTATGCAAGAACGAACTTAACACCGCGAAGATGGTTACCATAATTTTGGACGAAATCAGGCTTGGACGAATCTGGATGTTTTCGTCGTAATTTGGTATTTAATGCTTGTTCGCTCAGTAATAAAGAAAGATATTGCCGTTTCCTAAATAGTTGTTTCACATAGTTTTACTACGTAGCCTTACTAGAGATCAGGCAGACTAATCATGCCGTTGAGTATCAAAGACATTTAATTCCAAGAAAGATAATTCATGCAAACTACAAAATTTGCAGCAGTTGTCTCCCTGTACAATTTATCAACAATTTTAGATAAATTCCTTTGTTCATGATCTAACACAGTATAACATCCAATGCTTGATTAGACTAACCAAGAATTATACCGAATCCATGGATACGTATTTATTAATTTTATTTACTAAGCGAACGAATATTTGTTTCACTATATCATTGTGTATTTGTTTTATTGGGGTTTAACGCCGCTTTCAACATCATTTCAGTTATATCACGACGACAGTTCACTTATTCATGATCCCTGGGTAATTATTGTGTAAAGCATGATTGAATGTACATGAAGAGTAAGTCTTTCGTTTCTCCTAAAAGAGCATAATAAACAAAGATCCTCGTTTTGTTTGTCGTTTAACAATAAATGTAAGTGAATTTGAAAGTGACCTTATTCCGCCAGAACAAGTTTAATAGCAGTGAATTTTGTAAAACGAATAAACCAAAATATGAAAAATCCCTTTAAATGAACAGATACCTCTTTGATATAGTTCAAAACAGTGTGACAAAAGGGGAAATTTCTCATAGTTAGCATTTTCCCCTTTTGTCACAAAGTGTTCAAAGGTCGTATCCTAAAGAGGCATATGTATGTGCGATTGTTTAGGTGGCAGGGTGTTTAACCCTTTCCCTCCTATAGACGCTTTCTGGTGCCTCTGCAGCAGAGGACTTTTGAAAACATAGTGACAAAAGAAGAAATTGCACAAAACGTGCAATTTCTCCTTTTGCCACAATGTTTTCCACTTTTTGTCATAGGTTATCCATTCAATTGTGGAAATTTGCTATGTTTTGACAAAATATGTTAAAAGTCGTCTGCTGCAGAATTGTCGTATGAGGGAAAGGGTTAAGTCGCCTACATTAAGGGTATTCCTGATGTCATACAGCCAGACAGTTGGAAGTACAGTGCTAAAGATCACCGTATACAAGCTATTCCTTGTATATTGCGACCATACTGTTAGATGTCCAACAACTCATCTTCTGTATAAATGACCCTTCAATTAAAGACCATCTGTGAACAAAGAACAGATTGTTCACTTCCCATGGGTGGTTTTTAAGCACAGGTTTGAGTGTACTATTATAGCAGAGTTAATAACATTGAGGGAAATGGACGTTTCTCATTGTTAACAATGCTTTTATTCAGTTCTTTCCTTCGATGTTTCCTTCAAAGAATTACAATAAAAAGTATTCTTAATCATTGCCCACACCCAGACGTTAATAATAAACATATGTAATAGAAAACTTTTGAAAACAGTGTGCACAGAAAGAGAAATAGCAAATGAGCGTTTTCTACTTTTGAAACAATGTAAACTTTCGAAAACAGTGTACGAAAAGGAGAAATAGCAAATGAGCGTTTTCTACTTTTGAAACAATGTAAACTTTCGAAAACAGTGTGCAAAAAGGAGAAATAGCAAATGAGCGTTTTCTACTTTTGAAACAATGTAGATTAATTTATAGATTCGTTTAAAGAGATTTTGCATGATGTCTATCAGGCTGTTTGTTCACGCCATATAATGCCGGTTATTTCCATGCGGGGAAGGGTTATACAACTTCTAATGAGTGGTCGTAAATATGCCTGTAATGAAGAATTATTGGACAGCCTGCTAATAAATCAATATTCACTTTCATTGGCTTCTGTATTACATGCAACTTTTTTGGATTACAAATTTGACATAAAATACCGTTTCTATTTCGAATATGTTAAATTAGTCATTTTTAAGCATTCTTTCTATAACAGTTCTAAAAATCGTCTGATTAATACGTATTTGACTGATTGTCTGGTGTTTAGTGCCACTTTCAACAACGATTCAGTTATATCACGGCGTTACCTGGGTAGGTCTATTTATCCAGACACCAGCCAGTCGGTTTAAATACTTACCCCGCAACCCTGAGCGCCAAGGAGGGCAGGCCCTACTATCATTTTTGAAAACTTTGGAATGACCCGGCTTGGGATCGAACCCGCAACTATACCCGTACCCGAGACGGACGATCTACCACTACACCACCATGGCGGCTTGTACACATTTGACATACACAACTTAATATTTCCAATTTGTTAAAGTTATCATGTGTAATCGTATGTCTGATAATACAGTTTTTAAAATTGTCTGATAAAAAGAAATCGGTTACCTCTTTTCAGCGCCAATTGCAATACTGTGGTATTCGCAAACACAAGCAGATTCGTGACGAGCTGTCTGTCTCACCTGCAATCATCGTTGTTTGTCTTTTAGTTATCAATAATTCCAAATCTCTTATAACATGAGAAATAGAGTCGACCAATCTTGAATATGGAGTACTCTACTTTAGATAATTCGGCGCGGAAAGATCATCTTCTATTAGCGTACACTCAGTTTTAAATCAGAAAATATAAAAAATAATCAAAGAGTATCTTCCTCAGATTACATGTATGCACATTTAATTAACCCATTTCTCTTTTAAAACAAAAACCTGAAGCAGACGACTATCGAAAACATATTGGCTAAAACGTGAACAATTGCGATTAAAAAGTGTTTAATTAAAAAAAAAATCATAAGAAGTTACGCAAAAGGTAAGGCTAAAAAGTCTCGACGTTCATTTGAAAAACAAGTTACGCTAACGTTATCGTAATGGTCATTGTTAAAAGCACAGTATGGTAGTATTGCCATGTAATTTAACTCTACATGTAATAGTTTTGAAAAAAAAGTGGGGTGGTACGACGAACTTAACCAAAAGTCGAAAAAGCGCCATCATTCTTACAAAAACATTGACAGAGTTATCTTCTCCTCTCTGTTGATGGAGGTAATGATAGTGAACAAGTATTACAAGTTTCAAAACAATATCTCTAATGGTTTTGAAAACAAAGTGAGATGGTACACATAAAATAAACCAAAGTGTGACGCGAGTAGGATAGCTTGACTTTTCGAAGATTTTTCTTCGAAAAGTCGAGATAAAAAGCAGTAGCAGTTCGTGTTTATTGAACGCGGTTTCATGCACAAAACATCGAATTCACTGATAGAAAACATTGTGGGAAAAGAGGGCGTTACCCAGCTTTAGCAATTTCAACACATCCAATAACAGAGCGGTGGTCTGCACGGCGGCCAGTTCACCTACACCAAATTTCCTGACTTTCTAACACCAGTTTTTTCCAAGAAACTGGCTGGCTTTTTTCACAAAGTCTGTTTGTTGTAGTAAGTTGATGTTTAAGCAGGATATAATTGAAATAAAACACCGACACAGCTGTCAGCAAATTAAAGTTGTCTAACCATCTTTGTTATATCTTGTTTAAAGCAGAGACATATAAACTCTGTTTAAATTCTATTTTGTTATCATACAGTATTTACATAGGTAGCACAATTCACAATAACTGTATATATGTTACAAAAAAAAAAGAGAAAACAAACGATATTTTTCCTATTTTCTAATGTAGTACTATGTTACCAGCGAAACCAACACAAAAAAGAAGCACTTCTGCTCCAGGGTAGAAAAGTCGTTTACATCAGATAAAAGGTATAAATAGCTACTACCATATTATCCACACTGTATTATCAATCTGGTAGATGATGAAAATGAAAAAATTCTAGAATGATGAAGTGATCGAGTGTGATAGGTCTAACCTTTTTGTTTTTTACATACATCCGATCTGCAGCAGACAACTGTGCAATCACGTAGACAATCTGTTTAAATCAAAGTAGAATTATGTAAAAAGAGCTGAACGTTCGCAAATTAGTCACAGAAGGTTCCAAGAAACCTGTACCTTTCCCACATACAGCAAATCTGCAGCAGACGACTTTAAAAACATAGTGACAAAAACCTGAAAAATCCCCATAAAAGATAGCTTAATTGTTAAATAAAGTTGAAAACATTGAGGCCAAAGGAGAATTTGCTCCTTATAAGCAATTTCACCTTTGGCCTAAAGGTTTTCAAAAGTCGTCTGCTGCTATTGCATCAAAATGCGTCTGAAGGTGGAAAAATGTTAAGCCGTATCCATTTGGATCCTTATTATAAATGCACAAGTTGATGTTTTCGTGTAGTAATTGCGTTACGGTTGGTTTTACAGGATCTGCGCTATATTATATATAGAGTGTGGTTTTAATTACTAATTATTAAGATATGAAAACATGATAAAGAGCGTGATACGGACGGTTAGACTCGCTATTACACGCCATATCCAGTGAATTGCATGCACCTAAACACGATTCGCTCGTCTCTTAATAGCGTCTTGTTTTGTCATGGATGTTTTCTTTTAACTTTTTGTTCATGATAAGGGCTAGGGTTACCGTTGATCAGTATCGGATGTCTTGAAAACAATATGTAAAAACGAGAAATTGTTTTTATCGGCTATCATTATCACGTGTTTTTTTTCGAAATGTTACCTATTTTGAATTTTATTTATCTGACTTTCTATGTTTTCAATTAACTTGATCTCACTTGCAGAGGTATTTTTAGAGTTTTAAAAACATCGTGCCAAGAGGATAAATTGCTAAACATAAGCAATTTTTCATTTAGTCACAATTTCTTCAATACTATATATTACAAGAGTTGCATCAAGATGCAGCAGTTCGATGTTAGCGCGGGAATCAGCATGTTATGGCTAAAGAAACACGAAACCCGCTTTTAAATATATGATATAAATATATGATAACAATAGTTCTTTAGTTAAATACGTAACGAAAGCAAAAATACATTTTTCCAACGTGTTGACCTCGATCTCCCAAAATTATTTTAAATAACTACCCGAATACAAACTCGAACCAGTCTAGTGACGAACTGCTACGGAAATATCCGAGAGCTGACGGTAAAATACGGCGCATGCGCGATCAAGACGATTAACACGGAGCATGCGCAAGCCCATTGCACCAGTGAATGTTTTTCACAACCAATATATGCATTGGTGCTGAGGCACCCGCGCAATTACACTTAAATTTAAATATGTTTTGCATATTATTGCCACATTCTTCACAAAATCGTCTGCTCCACAGATGTTGTATGTTGGAAAAGGGGTTATATATTAAAACAGGAGAGTATTCAGACTTGTATAACGTGTCGAAGTATACCAAATGTATCCGCGGACTGCCAAATAGTCTAGTAACAACTGTGTTTACCTAAACATGAGTACAAACTATCACCAGACTGCAGTGTATATGTGAGAACGAATTTGAATTCGTTGTAAATAAGTATTGATGCACTGGAACAGTGTGATATGATCAGTGTTGGTATGTTCACTTTGTCTGCTAATGAAAATAGTGTATACGGATTGACCCTTTCCCTCATACGACAATTCTGTAGCAGACGACTTTGAACATATTTTGTAAAAAAATAGAAAATCTCTATAATTGAATGGATAACCAATGACTAAAAGTGGAAAACATTGTGGCAAAAGGAGAAATTGCTCCTTTTGAGCAATTTCTTCTTTTGTCACTATGTTTTAAAAAAAGCCGTCTGCTGCAGAGGCGTCAGAAAGCGTCTATATGAGAGAAAGGGTTAATTAACAGATTCATAATATCATCGTTTGAAAAACAAAATTCAGACAACTGTTTATGAATTCCATTGCATTGTTAGCTTTCTGACATATTTATAATTGATGAACTATGTAGTGATGCCAAGAGGATCCAGACAAATGAAACTACAACCTTTAACATTCTACACGATGTAGACGTATATTAACACCTTTGTAGCAGACGGCTTAAAAATAAACATAACATAACATATCTTTAGATAGCATCAACTATTTCATATTCATAGCCAAAACACATCTAAACATTTAACATAATAAAATGTCGTTTGTTATATCAGTAAGTCTTTCCGAGAAGTTGAGGTTGGAAGATATCGAATGTAAAAATTCGTTTTTTTAAATCAATATATAAATTTAAGTTTTAACCCTTTCCCTTATATAGACGCTTTCTGACGCCTCTGCAGCAGACGGCTATTTGAAAACATAGTGACAAAAGAAGAAATTGCACAAAACGTGCAATTTCTCCTTTTGCCACAATGTTTTCCACTTTTAGTCATAGGTTATCCATTCAATTATAGAGATTTTCTATTTTTTTTACAAAATATGTTCCAAGTCGTCTGCTGCAGAATTGTCGTATGAGGGAAAGGGTTAAACGTTTGAAAACATTGGGAAAAGTAAAAGCATATAAAATGATGTATGGTGTACAATAGTTGGTTCGGAGATATACGGAGATGTTTGTTTAAAAAGAGCAACAATTTGGTGCAAATCACGACACTTAGCTTTATGTATCATATATAACTGATAAAAACCATTTACCCAATTGTTATTTTTAGAGTGGGTCGGTTCGAAAAGATCTATACCAGAATGATAGCTCTTTACAGAATTCGATAAACATTGTGACTCATAATTGGCAACTTCTCCTTTTCCACAATTGTTCAACTATTTTAAATCGTTAAAGTTTTCCCTGAAAGATATTTTCCATTAGTCATTCTGCTTATATGTTTTCAAAGTCGTCTGTTGCAGATTTGATTAATATGGGAAAGGGTTAAGATTGAGTAGAACTGTTCGTGTATATAACGAATACTTTCTCTCTCTTTGTATTCAAAGACGTCTGCAGCTGACGCGTTAACAACCCCCCCCCCCCCCCCCCCCCTCATCCTTAGTAACCGTCGGGTATAACTGTGGGCCACACTCAAGAGACTCTTAGTTCGAACTCCGGCTCGGAATCCATCGTGGCCGAATGGTAAGCGTAGGGGATTTTAAATCGATCGTAACAGGTTTGAGCCCTTGTCGCGCAGAATGGCAAGGTGGAATTTCCTTGGACAAGGCACATTTCCTATCAAAGTACTGGTTTGTTTACCCAGTGATCATAACAAAATGAGCTGCCGCTGTGATATAACTGAAATTATGTTGAAAACGACGAACAACCCTTATACAAACTAAAGCGAACCCTGGCTTGTTTATCAACCTGTTTATTGTGTTTTTTCAACATGGATGAGTCGACTTTGTGAGATTCGGCAGTGAAATAGTTAATGCCATGGATCCAGACAACGAAGTAATGTCGACATTGATTATATTAAACAAGAAATATCTTTAAAAAAGATAAACGGCGATCAATATGAGTAAACACTAAGAAATGGAACATCCGCCTATTATTTGATATTTTGTCTTACTTATTAGAATGACAGAAAACAACGTTAAATATGTAATATTTATTTTATTTATATACTTTGGTTTTGATATGAATGAAAGAGAGAAAAAAGAGCTTGCCTCTGCTGGGAAGCGAACCACAGACCTTTCACTTGCCAATCCAAGTCAACATCCATTACACTAGTACGATAATACGTTCCAAGCGGACAATTAATCACATGGGCTGGAGATTACGCGAGGCTCTCAAAAGGTGTATTATGTAACACATTGACGATAAATAACTGAAAACTTGTCATATTTCAAAACAAATAAATATATTTTGCTCTTAAATATTATATTTCATACGTTTTCACTGATTTTTTTCACTTAAGGAAAACAATTAAAGGTTAGTATGCAGAACATTTCATTTTAAAACTTCACCTTATAAGTGCCTCTCGTGGGATCGCCAACTTAACTATGAACCAATCAAAACGTTTCATTTCCTTTATTTCTTCGACATTATTCATTAGATACAACATTTGATTGGTCTACAAGCTAGATCATTTGTTTAACATCTAGGTCAAAACCCAGGTTAATCGTCTATCGCCGAAAAACGAAACTTCGGAGGTTTAAAAAATAGTGACAATGATGGAAGTCGGTTGGTTATTTTCCTTGACTAATCGAGCGCTCGCAAGGTGGCGCTACGGTCAAGTAGGTCCCAGTCGAAATTGTTTACAGTTTCCTAGATCGCAGCGCCACCACAAATATGAATTTGGTTGAGATAATCCAGAGATGATGGCCATGACGATGTCATCGCATTTTTGTATAGTCTTTGAAAGGTCTCGAACGTTTTGTTTAACCATTTCCTTTATAGAGACAAGACTTTAAAAAATGGTAGTAATGGCTGCCTCCCTTGGCGCTCAGGGTTGCGGGATTAGCGTAACGACTGACTGGCTGCTGTCAGGATAAATGGACAAGTAACACTGGTAACTGACCCAGGAAACGCTATGATATAACTGACTGGCTGCTGTCAGGATAAATTGACAAGTAACACTGGTAACTTACCCAGGAAACGCTATGATATAACTGACTGGCTGCTGTCAGGATAAATGGACAAGTAACACTGGTAACTTACCCAGGAAACGCTATGATATAACTGACTGGCTGCTGTCAGGAAAAATGGACAAGTAACACTGGTAACTTACCCAGGAAACGCTATGATATAACTGACTGGCTGCTGTCAGGATAAATGGACAAGTAACACTGGTAACTTACCCAGGAAACGCTATGATATAACTGACTGGCTGCTGTCAGGATAAATGGACAAGTAACACTGGTAACTTACCCAGGAAACGCTATGATATAACTGACTGGCTGCTGTCAGGATAAATGGACAAGTAACACTGGTAACTTACCCAGGAAACGCTATGATATAACTGACTGGCTGCTGTCAGGATAAATGGACAAGTAACACTGGTAACTTACCCAGGAAACGCTATGATATAACTGACTGGCTGCTGTCAGGATAAATGGACAAGTAACACTGGTAACTTACCCAGGAAACGCTATGATATAACTGACTGGCTGCTGTCAGGATAAATGGACAAGTAACACTGGTAGCTTACCCAGAAAACGCTATGATATAACTGACTGGCTGCTGTCAGGATAAATGGACAAGTAACACTGGTAACTTACCCAGAAAACGCTATGATATAACTGACTGGCTGCTGTCAGGATAAATGGACAAGTAACACTGGTAACTTACCCAGAAAACGCTATGATATAACTGACTGGCTGCTGTCAGGATAAATGGACAAGTAACACTGGTAACTTACCCAGGAAACGCTATGATATAACTGACTGGCTGCTGTCAGGATAAATGGACAAGTAACACTGGTAACTTACCAAGAAAACGCTATGATATAACTGAATGGCTGCTGTCAGGATAAATGGACAAGTAACACTGGTAACTTACCCAGAAAACGCTATGATATAACTGACTGGCTGCTGTCAGGATAAATGGACAAGTAACACTGGTAACTTACCCAGGAAACGCTATGATATAACTGACTGGCTGCTGTCAGGATAAATGGACAAGTAACACTGGTAACTTACCCAGAAAACGCTATGATATAACTGACTGGCTGCTGTCAGGATAAATGGACAAGTAACACTGGTAACTTACCCAGGAAACGCTATGATATAACTGACTGGCTGCTGTCAGGATAAATGGACAAGTAACACTGGTAACTTACCCAGGAAACGCTATGATATAACTGACACATTGTTGAAAGTGGCGTCAAACACCAAACATTCAATGTATGTTTACGCTCTCTGATGCCTCTGCAAGACAAGAGAAGAAATGGCTCATAATGTTTTCAACTCCATTCAATAATTTACCTATTTTGTTATAGAGATATATCCTTATTTTGCCGATATGATTTCAAAGTTGTCTGCTGCAGATTTATAGTATGTACGAAAGGGTTAAATGTTTTTCCATAGCTGTATACACAAAGCATGAAACAATACATACAATAAACAATTATAAAGCCATGTATCAACTTCAATTTGGACTGAAGATTTCGTACGTTGGGAAATGTATTATATAACATATTCTTGATATAAATATATAAATAGAAAATATAAGAAAGAAAGAAAGAATAATAAAAAACAGTAGAAAAACAATACGATTCCCAACCAAAGGTTGGGGAATCGTTATTTCAATGTTATCTGACCATTCATTCAGAAGATATCGCTCGGACAACGATTGATTAAAATATTGAATAATATTTTAATATATGATAGCTTTACAACAAAGTGGCCCAGAGTTATAATTCGTGCAACTTCACATTGCCATCTATCTATGTTCCAAGTTTCAATATTATCTGACTATTCGTTCACAATATATCGCTTGGACAACGATTTGAATAGGAGAAAAAAAAGAAAGAAAGAAAGAAAGAATAATAAAAAACAGTAGAAAAACAATACGATTCCCCAACCAAAGGTTGGGGAATAATAGTTGGGGAATCATAATAATAGTTAGAAATAAAGATCTATAAACTTTCTCCCGTTATCAAGAGGCTTTAATTGTTATAGATGTAAAAAATGAAAGGGGGGAATTTAAAGAGAACTGTACCTATCTTATTTATCCTTGAAAATATTTTGATAAAGTTACTGATATTAAATAAAAAACACATCGTCTGTATGTTGGAAATTGCGTTTTTTTCCCTCATCTTGTTTTTTAGCAGATGTCTATATAAATCACAAGAACACACGTTGGTGAACGTTTTCAAAAGTGAACATCAACCTTTTTGGATGAGGAGTACATGTACCCATTGAAACGCGAACAAAACTTCATTTTGAAACAAAATATACTTTCTGAATGTTGGAATTTACCATATTTCCCACTACACACAATGTGCAGAAGACGACTTGGAACACATCTGGGTAAAAACATGGAACATCACTATGAACGCTTTCTGACACCAAACAATTAGGCAGCAGACGACTTGGAACGCATCTGGGCAAACAAATTTGAACATATCTATGAACGCTTTCCGACATATCTATGAACTCTTTTTCCCACATACAATAATTTTGGAGCAGACGACTTGGAACGCATCTGGGCAAACAAACTTGAACATCTCTATGAACGCTTTCTGACACCAAACAATTAGGCAGCAGACGACTTGGAACGCATCTGGGCAAACAAATTTGAACATATCTATGAACGCTTTCCGACACCAAACAATTCGGCAGCAGGCGACTTTGAAAACAATCTTTGAAAAAATGTCGGACATATTTCACACATTATCAAATTTAGTTGAAGTATTGTGGCAAGAGAAAAATAACTCATTATGAGCAAATTGTCATTTTTCAACAATGTTTTAAAAGGTCACAGAAAGCGCCTGTATGTGGGACAGGGTCATATCAATGTTACGAAGCAACAGCCAGGACAATAACACTGGAATAAAAAAACACCGTAATATCGGACGAAAACTAAAATATAAAACATGGTGGCAAGAGCATCAACTTCTATGAAAAAGTTCTTTGGTGCACTACACTCGTTGATTATCAAGACAGCACCATTTGAATGGGATCTGTAGAAGATAACAGCAATTCATATCAACCAATATAACGGAGTCATATACTGTATCAAACAGTGTAGAACCTGATCAGATTCAGTGTTATAAACACAGCGCCTTACACTTACCGCAAAGGTGTTTGATGCACTATGTACATACATTTATATTGTATATCAAGTAGAGCAACTTTTAAGTAGCATATGTAGTCTAGGACAGCAATTCAAACCAATATAATGGAGATATATTTTGTATCAAACAGTGTAGAACCTGATTATAGACACAACGCCTTACAATTACCGCACAGGATTGTGATGCACTATGTATATGTACATACAGTTACATTGCAAATCAAGAAGAGCAACTTTTGAATAGGATCTGTAGTGTATGACAATACTCCAAACCAATATAAAATGGACATATACTGCACCAAACAGTGTAGAATCAGATCAGATTCGTTGTTATAGACACAACAAGGTTGTGCATGTGCTAAATACCTTTACAGTGTAATATAACATAGACATATACTGCAACAAACAATGAGGAACCAGCGCTTTATTATGACCGGCGATACAGATTCATTCAACAGGGGACCAACTCTGGCTTATATTGGCATTGATTTATAATTGTTGGGGACCGTCTTTTCTAGGCAACAGTCGATAGAACTTCTCGATAAAATGCAATTAAAGCACAATAGACACAGATCTGGTATGGCTTTTTTTCTCACTTAACGGTAATGGAGCAAATCAAACTAGACTTAGACTCTATGTCTCGTGTAGTTTTAATGCACATCGTTTTTTCTACAAAGTTGGGGAATTCGCCGTTGCCGAGTGATAAGAGGCGGAAACTTTGGACCGGGAGTCCCCGTAACGATCCCCAGTCATGGATGAGTACCTTTGGACAAGGCACATGTTGCTTATTAGTACTTTTTTTTTTTACCCGTGGATTTTAAATAAGTGACCTGTCGCCGTGATATAACTGAAATAATGTTGAAAACAAACTAAATATCAGTCAAGTTACGATGAGATCCATCAATCAAAGGGTCATCAGTTTAAGTCCGGCTCCTTCTTCTTGATTGTATTGTCATTGGTGGTTTTGCCAAGCGTCGTTCCACTTCAACTAATGGGCGTTCCTCTTTCAGCGCTAATGGCAATATTGAGGTTTTGACAAGAAATACTCAGACTCAGATGAGTTAGCTCGTAACGCGATCTCCCACTATAATACAGTATAGTTAGCTGTTTAGTCATCAAACTATTCCACTCTTATTATATACAATAAAGATTAAAATCAAACAACAACACATCTGTTTAGCATGTCGGGATGTAAGCCTTCATAAGGTCATTAACATTGTTTCTCGTTTGATAACATGAACTCTTGAGTCGCCCTATTTAGCTTATAGAGGAGTCTACTTTTGGGAGTTCAACGCTGAAATAGTAAATAGTCGAAAAGGTTACCTGAGATATATATTATGTACGGGTGCCATAAAGTAAAGAGACAAAAACGTTCTCCTTTAAAACTGAAGCAAGTCTGATTCCATGATAAGTTCGTAGAAATGTTTATAAGATGTCCGTGGACAAAGATATTCCAGTGATATAAGTTTGTTTCAAAACACTGCCACCAAGCGGCATCAAATGTCGGTTAAAGAACAACACGTTGTGAAAGTGGCTAAATTATTTCAAGATAATTTGACAGAAATAATCCATTGATGAACCTCGACATAGTTAACCCTTTTCCTCATATAGACGCTTTCTGACGCCTCTGCAGCAGACGGCGTTTTGAAAACATAGTGACAAAAGAAGAAATTGCTCAAAACGAGCAATTTCTCCTTTTGCCAGAATGTTTTCCACTTTTAGTCATAGGTTATTCATTCAATTTTAGAGATTTTCTATATTTTGACAAAATATGTTCAAAGTCGTCTGCTGCAGAATTGTTGTATGAGGGAAAGAGTTAAGGGTAGTTAACGACAAGAATGCCGATCAGATTTCAGGAGGAGTGTATAGGAACAATATGTTGGTGCCGCTCTACAACGTGTGGTAAAATTGTTTTTATTAACCCTTTCCCTCATATAGACGGTTTCTGACGCCTCTGCAGCAGACGGCGTTTTGAAAATAGTGACAAAAGAAGAAATTGCACACAACGTGCAATTTCTCCTTTTGCCATAATGTTTTCCACTTTTAGTCATAGGTTATCCATTCAATTATGGAGATTTTCTATGTTTTGACAAAATACATTCAAAGTCGTCTGCTGCAGAATTGTCGTATGAGGGAAAGGGTTAACGAGAGAGAACGAGTAATACAGTAGTTAAAATATTGCAACGGTCTATGTTAAGCTATGGAGAAACGAAGGATTTTAATAAGCGAAATATAATAATTTCACTCTAACTTATTGTATTTGTTTATGTTTTCACTGACTGAACTTCTGTATGCTTTCTATGTATGTAAAGGCCGGTGGCCATATATTAATAAATCATTTGAATTAAATTGAATTGACTGATTTAATGCCCTCTAAAGGCAGATCTTGTCTTAAGCCAATGGGTGCCTACTCGGGTGAACGATACAAGGCATTGCTGTCCATTCCTTTTCCCGGTAGCTCAGTATGTAGCGACGCGGGCTGTCAATCCAGGGGTTGACAAAAATCAATGCGACATGTGGCAATCGGCTTCAATTAATGGGGTAACAGTATATGTGGTAAAGCAGCCAGTTGCTGTGAAAGACTGTTGTGTTGAGTATTCGTGTGAGAAAGTCTGGACACGCATGGATATGATAACTGGCTGCCGTGATCTGACTGACGGCTTTAATTTCTCCTTTTGTCACAATGATTTCAAATGCCGTCTGATGTAGCGGGGTCATAAAGCGTCTGTATAAGGGAAAGGGTTAACCGGGAGAGGTTTTATCGAACACGGAGAAGTGAAGAGATTTGAAAATTCCACTTCAAAGCTTTAATATCTCTTCGTTCTCGAATAATAAGCTTAAAGCTATTTCTGTACTGGAATTGAAAGGACTTTTGCACACGAGGATTCCAGGGACTGTGCTGTCATACATTTAAACCTTTCACACAACACATCCAGACACAGTTTGAAGCACTCAGATCAGCCGACTTTTGAAAATATTGTGACAAAATGAGAAATAGCTCCTGGTGAGCAGATTCGCTTTTTTCCCGCAATGTTTTCAACTCTATAATAACAATTTCATTTATTGAGATTTCCATAGTCTATCTAGAAATCTTCAACAAAGTCTGCTGCAGGTTATTATGTATAAGCAAGGGATTAAGCCGTATCAAGCTGAATAGATCCTCATCAAGTATTTATACATGAATGGACCATGATCAAGTCGATAAGCAAAGGTAAGCTATAGGTCAAATTAGTTTAGTTTTAATCAAGTTAAAACTTATTTATTTTACATCGATTGCGAAACCAGCTTTCAGCTTATATAGAGCCAGGCCACACGTGATTAGGTGAACTGGCCGCCGTGATTTGACTGAAAGATTGTTGAAACCGTGGTTCAACTCCAACCCATCAACCAGCACTAATTAACATGTATAGCTACCGTCATACACCACCATTCTAGCAAACATCCACATATTAAACTGGTTGATGTTTAACGCCGCTTTCAACAATGTTACAGTTATATCACATGGCATGTATATATAATTAACCTGACAACAGCCAGTCTGTTCTTATGATTACTCTGAGCGCCAAGGAGGGCAGTCAGTACGTTCATTGTTAAAGTATTAGGTATGACCTGGCCGGGGATCGAGTCCGCGACCTCCCGAAACCCGTGGAGGACGCTTTATCACTAAACATATTAAACCAATCATTTGTTCTTTCACCATCCCCTGCGTGAACCCTTTCACACATACAACAGATATGCCGTCGACGCATTTAATTACTGAACAAAATGGAAAAATTGTTGAAAAATAAAAGTATAATATGCATGTCAGAAAGCGTCTGTATGTGGTAAAGAGATAATTTTATCTTGGAAAAATGTCTGTATGAGAAAAGACATTTGTCGAAATAAGAACAATTACATATGAACTTGTTGAAGTAAGGAATATGTTTTGTATCAAAGCCTTACTATTTTTTTTTTTTTTTTTTTTCACCAACATAAAGTTCTTGCAATCGAATCCGGGGAATAATGGAGTTTTTTTTAACCCTACCCTCATATAGACGCTTTCTGACGCATCAACAGCAGACGGCTTTTTGAAAACATAGTGACAAAAGAAGAAATTGCACAAAACGTGCAATTTCTCCTTTTGACACAATGTTTTCCACTTTTAGTCATAGGTTATCCATTCAATTATGGAGATTTTCTATGTTTTGACAAAATATATTCAAAGTCGTCTGCTGCAGAATTGTCGTATGAGGGAAAGGGTTAAAGGCATGCTCGTTAGTGTAGCTCGAAGACTTTTACGTATAATTCGATCAATCTTTGTCATAGAGGAGCTTTCAAACGAGACGACAATCAATGTCACCCAAACGCTCTTTACGTGACGAAAATGTCTAATAACCAGCCTGTCAAATTAAATGAACCGTGATGCGATTTGCAGGCGAATAGCAGGAAAAAGTAGATTCAACGCGAAGGAAAGAAACAGTTCAGATAATAACAATGTAGTTTGTCTGATTAATAACGCACAACCGTTTTTCTTCCTCGAAATTAAAACACACACTTTTGAAAGAGCAGTTTAAAACCTGATCGAATAAACTTCTCAAGAACAACAGTTTTACTTTATCTTGCATACGTTTGCAGACTTCGCAGACGTCATCAGTCCTTCTGTTTCCATGCGATGAAATGTTGAACAAATAAGAAAACACATCCAATTTGAGTTTTAGGACTGACAGGTTTAAACAAAAATCGTGAAGTTTGTTTTTGTTTCACTTTATCACCAAAAACGATCATCTCGGAAATGACGAATTATATGAGGAAAATATTTACATTTTGGGATGAAATCGAACTCATTATGGGAAAAATAGAAATTGCTCGTGACGAGTAATTTCTCCTTATCTTTGTTTCTATGCACAGTTCAGATGTTAGTCTGAAAAGAATGCACCACTGTATGTGTAATTAATTAAATAATATCTCAAACACTCACCAAACTAATATAAGCATAATCGAATTTTAGAATACCTCAACTAAAATAATTTGATTAGGCAACTTGCCACATGATGTTGCCGTTTGCCACAAAGGAAAAATAGAAATAGTGACTACAATATATATTTCAACTTGCACTCCATATAATGTAAAAATCACCACGAATAACGTTTTATCTACTACACACAATAACAAACCTACTGCATATATTGACGTTTGCACCACACACAAATTTGAATGTACTGCATATAAAGACATTACACCACATATAAGATAAGTTATACTACATATAACAGAGAAAGTACAGCATATAAAGAAACTAGTACACATAATGAAATTTCTACTGTACATATTGAAATATCTACCACATATAATTACATATCTACTGCATATAATACAATACCCACAGCATATAATGAAAAATATACAGCATAATAAATAAGCCATAATACGACGGTCATGGCGTTCCATACATTTACCCCATCGGTCATCATACTAACATGTATCCATATTATGCTTCCTTAAAACCTTAAATTACCTATTAGCATCCTGAATAATAATATCTTATTGCTATGGATGTTCAATCTCAGGGGAAGGGAACACGTAAGATCAGAAATGTTGTTATCATAAAGAATAAACCTCGTGACAGTCCTTCGAGGACACAATGATCTGACTAGAAGACAGAGCGCATCTTTTTCTATTCGATTATCAAGTATTTTGTTCAAGTATTTATTCAAGAATAGATTAACATATATACAATTTATTATTTGTGTAAGAGTTACACATTGTTACGATATATGGAAGATTTTGTTTTACAATTCCAATGATCTTAATTTTTCAAGATTACTTTTAATTGAAACCTTTTCAGATGGGGACGACTTGAGATTCATTTGCAGCAGACAATTTATTTGTAAACGTTATGAAAACAATATAATTATTAACAGATATACAGTCACACCGGTGTTAAAGACCAGATATACAGTCACACCGGTGTTAAAGACCAGATATACAGTCACACCGGTGTTAAAGACCAGATATACAGTCACACCGGTGTTAAAGACCAGATATACAGTCACACCGGTGTTAAAGACCACATTGGATTCTCCGTCTAAAGCAACCACAATTTTAGGTTCGCAATCACTGTTTCTGTATGAAAAACCCTGAAATTAAAGACCACCTGTAAACAAAGTCCATATGTTGTGATCCCATGGGTGGTCTTTATACACAGGTTCCACTGTAAAAGATTAAAATGTCAACAATATACATCAACAAATGCATATCTCATGGGTTGAATTGTATAACAAATAAAGACAATCAAAGGTGGAATTCATTTTTAAAAGGTTCATGTGAAAACTTCAGAATATGGATGGTAGCTATCACTGTACTGAATCTGCAACGGTATATTTAGTTGTCAAACAAGGCCGTTCCATGTACCAGTGATCGGTCAACCTGATGGCCGTTATCATTCATGATTGTTTTTGTTTTGAAGCTTGTTTAAACAAAATCATGAAGTAAAACCTTATATAAAGATTATTGCCTTATTTATTTGAGAAATGACAAATGTTTGTCCGTTGCTATGCACTAGGTAGAAGACTTGTTTGGACCCCGTGTGTACCTGTTTGGAAGCCTACTATTTACCGTTACACAATCAGGTTCTAAACACGTCTACTTCATTTACCACGACAATGCATGAATATTTGAAACGGTCACGTGGTAGATATCCAAACCTTTATGGACCGTTGTAGCTTATTTCGAACTCAATTTATATGACAATCTTGAGAGTGTTTCATTGTTCTTCTTCTTCTGGGTTTAATTACATATTAAATATTTCGCTGCCTAAGGTAATTAAAGGCTTTTGTAAAGAACACAGATTCGGATGTGACAGCTCGTCTCTCCTGAAATCTGCATTGTTTGCCAAATATACATTAAAGCGACTGAACTCCAGATACCCAACTGTCGAAAAAAAAAAAAATATCCAATTTTAAGAAAGTAAGTGTTATTTTTGTATTTGGGGCATTAAAATATGATAACTGACATATTACATACCCCTATAATCGGTGGGATTTTCTTGTTTTTGATACTTTTTCCATCGCAAATTCTACCCTGTCAGTAACGGGGTAAGTTTATAAATAGCTTTCGATGCTTTTAATCTCATTCATCACGTGAATTGAAGAGTCGTCACATGACCGATAGGACGCATGCGCATTAAATGAAACATTTTTATACCATGAAGGTTTTATGCAAAATCACGAGGAGCTCATGCAATCACAAACAAATCTCTATGATTACTGTCGTTCGACTCCGCCAAACGTGTAAATTGTGTATAACTGTACACGTTTGTCAAAGTGAACCGTTATATAGTTATATCACGTGATCGTTGCAAGGTGCCCGTCTGAAGGATTCCGTGGTATTTTTAAATAGGAAACCCCTTCATCGGGACAATTGAAAACGACCCAAGCTCACTTTATTGATAAAAAACGATACATTTTCTACCCTGGTTTTACTTGGATAACATAAAGAATAACATTTAGGGAGAATTCGATTTTTTTTTTTTTTTTTTTTTTTCGTGCCATCTGGATTTCAGTCGCTTTAAATTCACCAAATTTCTTGATGGACGAAAAATGGTCGGGTCCAATTTTCAAAAAGGTAGAGTCGACCTTGTGAAATTCGGCAGCGAAACAGTTAAGATGTATTTTTATGTACTACAAATTATTTGATCTAGTATAACTTTGCTCCTATATTTAACAATATCAGCAGTAGTTACATGTAATTTTAAGTTTGTGTTTCAGAGTGAAAAGATCCGCAGTAGTTACATGTAATGTAAAGTTTTGTGTATATGAGTGAAACAATCCACATTAGTTCCATGTAGTGTTAAGTTAAGACACCGCATAACAGGTCGTCTCGAATTGCCCATATACACTAACAACTCATGAGCACGTGGTCGTTGTCATTGTCCAACGAAATCACAAGATACAACCAACACTCGGTTCTGTACAATCGGAACACCCGACAATCACCTCTGTTCTATCGTTCTCGTTTATCTATATAAGTTATCTTACCTGTTTAATACTGAACGTTTTGTAAATAAGATTGGTGTGTTAGTGGCTGTAAATAATTAGGGCAAAACATATTTGCTAGTATTTAAAAAGTGAAATATTGTTTGATGAAGAAGTCAATGATTTCCTTTCTTTTGACTAAGGGTGTATTACTGGAGTTAATTGACCTTGGTTTTGGGAATACTTCATTCACTCCATTGAACTCGATTGATTGTTTAGTGTTTTACGTCGCTTTAAAAACTAATCCAGTTATATAACGGTGTTGCCTGTGTAAGTTACAGGTACGTTTGATCCATTTATCCTGACACCAGTCAGACAGTCGTAATGTTAACCCTGTAACCCTAAGCGCCCCAGGAGGACAGCCATTATAATAATGTTTAAAGTCTTCCATTGAACGCGACATAAGGTAGATTCGGTACCATTGTGTATGTTTGTATGATCCATTCCTTGTATATAATCCAACCTTCGGTCATTAACGAAATAATCATGTCCACCAACTGATGTGTACACAGTGTTCAGTTAAATCTGTTTGACACTACCTAGATCATTATATAGTATCAGTTGTCTTACCTGTTTTATTCACCATCCTATTTACATTGAATTTTACTAACATTCATCTTATTCAAATAAAAAAAGTTATTTCTATTTGAAAGCCACATGTCAGATAACTCATATGCAATATAGTTGTTATATTTCTTAATGTGCAACCTTCGTTACATATAGATTTTAATTCTATTATTATTATTATTATTATTATTATTATTAAAAACATAATAGCGCTCAAATAGTTTCTACAATAATACAGAACTAGATTATCTGAAAAGTAAGGACAAATAAAAGTATACATTTTACTTGAAATTGTAAAAGAAGTCCAACGTTATAGATAAACGTTACGAAACGTAAACACACTGTAACATTTCTGCCAGCATTTTAATATTTGTTTACAAAGCTACCACAGATCTCAGAGACGTTCTTTTATTATCTGAAAATTATTTGCAACATGTGCAGATAAACAAAAGATTATAGCATTTTTCGATGTATGAACTTATCTGCAATTTGTCTATGAAAAAAGCAGATATACACATGTTCCGCAACCACGCTAAACAATAACCAAAATTACTGAAAGTGTTACTGCATGGAAACTTACTTTGATTAAAGAAGAGTGTTACTGCGAATTATAGATACCCCTTTTCATATCGTGTACAGTAACAGGTTTAACCCTTTCTCTCATATAGACGCTTTCTGACGCCTCTGAAGCAGTTTTAAACACATAGTAACAAAAGAAGAAATTGCTCAAAACGAGCAATTTCTGCTTTTGCCACAATGTTTTCCACTTTTAGTAATATGTTATCCATTCAATTATAGAGATTTTCTATTTGTTGACAAAATACTTTCAAGGTTTGCTGCAGAATTGTCGTATGAAGGAAAGGGTTAACTTGTGCCTTATGCTGGTATGCCTTTAAACATCTTAACATATGCAATCGGGAGTTGCACTCTTAACGAACGAACCATCAACCCCAAAGGAACCTAGTTTAATGCGCGGGCGTGGAAAAGTACCTTGTCGTCTTTAAGTCTTTTCGAAAGAAAAGAATCCCGTTATCACAGTCAGATGAATGGGTAAATGGCATGCGAGCCGTATATAGATCAAATGAACTTATTATGCGCCGGTGCATCAGAAAACAAGGTTTAAGTGAGTATTTCTTAACAATATAGGTTCAATTCAGCTTGTCCACGTGTTGCAGCTTATCGGAATCAACACGTCGTCGGAAGCTTCTTACAAGCTTGTGTGATTTATATTTGAACAGTGTAGTTCTGGATCGGATGCACGGCCTCGTCTTGATCTATACAGTTCACACAATACCCTTTGTTCATGCAATGGTTCATATCATATTACTGTTACGTCCATAGTATTCTAGGGATTTTGTTTTCTACACCCATGATGTTCCGATCCCTAGTTTGTATTATTTATTTTTTTATTAAAAAAAAAAGCTTTTGCCAATCTGAATGTTACAGCTTACAAACATTGTTATGTACCACATGTATATGATTTAAAATTATTGACGATTCTTCTTTAGTAAAATGTTGAATTAGCTTTACTCTGAACAATGAATGAGTTATTCGTATGTACGTTCGTGTATATAACCTTATCAGGGACGTAGATAAGACCCCTGACCTTATGGTATGGGCATTCGAAAGAATCGTTTATACGAGACGATTCTTTTGAGTACCAACATCATAGAGTTTGGTTGGATAATAAGAAAGACATGGTTTGGAAACGAACTGTATATCCTGTAATATCGGGATTTATACATATAGAACTTGTTGTACGTTCAAAAGGCGACAATTGAATTTACCCGAGCACTATTTCGGTTGGTTTCCTTATCATTTATATACATTGTTACTAGTATGATAAACTAAACTGGGTACCATTTCAGATGGCTTCGTTCACAACAGACGTAATTGGATCTTGATGTAGCTTTTGTTTGGTGTTTTACGCCGCTTTCAACATATTTTCAGTTCTATCACGGCGTTTCCTTGGTAAGTTACCATAGGTTGTTTTGTCGTAATGCTATTCTTACAATTCTGATTAATTGTTTGGTTGTTTGGTTTTTTATGCCGCTTTCAACAACAAGTCAGTTATATCACGGCGATTCCTGGGTAAGTTACCAGTACTACTGATCCATTTATTCGGATATCAGCCAGTCAGTCGTAACACTAACCCCGCAACCCTTAGCGCCACGGAGTGCCCTACACTTTTGGTATGACTCGACCGGTAATTGAAATCGCCACCTCCCGCACCCGTAGTAAACACTTTACCACTACAACACTGAGGCGGTCAGAATACATCTGAAACGGTTGGTGCCCGAGGCTGAAGATACCCGGTTACAGGAATACAACGGAATAAGGGTTAACACTTTCTCACAAACAAAACATCTGCAGCCCACCACTTTGCAAATATAAAGGAACACATGTGAAACTTTTCTTTAAATGGAAGCATAATTATTGAATTGAGATTAAAATATTGTGACAAAAGGAGAAATTGCTTATGATGCGTAGTTACTCCGTTTTCACACGTCGACTACTACAGGGGCGTCATGAAGCGTCTGTATGTGGGAAAGGGTTAAGTGGGGATATCAGAATAATTGGCTGTTTTATAGATTGAAAATCTGTGTATTAACGACAGACAGAATGACAGGGCATTGCCTTCAATTGACAATTGATTACCAACCCTGTTGATACATTGTTATTGCTGCTCCATTTTGTATTTGTTGTTGTTTACCCTTTTCCACTTCAATATGCATTTGTGAAGCAGACGAATTAATAAAAACAATGCGATAAAAGGCTTCTGCTGCAATCAACCCTCAGTACGTCCATTGCGTGATTTGGATTATCCAGATGGTAGTTATATAAATGATGACAATGCTTTAAGATTTTGTATATCCTAGGTATTTCTCCGCAACCGGCGTCTCTACAGTTTAACATGCACTAAAACACGCATTGAATAGAAATGCCATGTCCATAGCAACCATACTTTCAGTTTTAGAATTGCTAATTTGTGCATAAATGACCCTGTATAAAATGACCACCAGTGAACAAAGATATATTGATATATTCCCATGGGTGGTCTTTATACTCAGGTTCTACTATATTTCCATGGGTGGTCTTTACAGTGGGTCGACACTAACGATCTCTCTAAATCGCCCAATCCCGTGTTCGTTCGCATTCAATAGGATTGAAAGTAACGTATATTACGACATATACACAGCACATAGTCAGTGATAAACGAACATACAGGAAACGTCGTGATATACATGTAACTTTATTTTATTTGAAAGAGGCGTTAAACACAAGGCAAACAAACACAATTGAGAATATTTTCGTGGTAGGTCACCTGCGATTCAATCACGCATTCAATCTGTATTTCTCATAATGAGTTTTATAATTTCACAACAGCATTAACACCTCCATTCTTGCTTGTGAAGATTGTTGTGTGGAGTACTGGTGTGCGAAAACCAGGAAACATATCAGTAGGTCAACTGGCCGCCGTGATATGACTGAGAAATTGTTAAAAACGGCGTTAAACCCCAATAAAAAAAAATAACACTTCGATTCAATAATTAAGAATTTCAATATTGTTAACGATATGTTTTGAAAATTATTCGTTGAAAATGTTTTCTACGTGGGAAGGTTTTGCTGCAACTGTTACAAATAACATTCAGAAATTATCGAAGTATAATGCGTCAATATAACCTGTTGTTATAAGTTCGCTAGCAGAAATTGATTGATGTTTAATAACCGTTAAATCAATAAAACATCAGGAATCAAGGGCTCCAGAACTTTCCCTGATAAACAAGAAGTACTTCACACGTCGCTCGCTTCACTAGCTTATTGGCTGTTTTGATTTATGACAATATGGAACATATTGATCGGTTAGAAGTTAACACCGTTTTCGTCCGTTTTCAGGTATATGTTCCACTACACCAAATACATTCCTTCTTTGTTTTCATATACATTAACCAATTTCAAACCGCAATTGACATATTTTCTACGCGATTCTTATTTAAAACACCCTATATCATTGAAAGTCTTTACCTCTAAGATTTAAAATACTACAAAGAAAATGGGGGTCGTGCATTATACAAGAAAGATTTCGACCGGCGAAAATGGTTACTGTCATTTTGGACGAAATCGGGCTGGAATGAAACTAGTTTTTCACATTCTCTACTTTCACGTTCAAACAAGGTCAAACTACTAACAATTATACGAAAAAAACCATAAATGTTTTTTTTCGCTTATAGGTCCAAGGTGAGAGATTTTTTTTCAATTTTTTTTTTACAATAACCCATGAAGCATTCTGAAATGAAACTGGAAAAATCCATGGGGGTCGCCATTTTGGATATGTATAAAAAGCAGAGGTAAAACACAGATTGAAAATTATTATCGGCTTTTTAATCTTTTTTTTAAAAATCGGTATTTTGGGTATGTATAAAATGAGCAGAAAAACACGGATTGAAAATTATTGTCGTCTTTTTAATCATTTTTTTTTTTAAATCGATATTTAAGATCATTTAAGTGCTGTGTTATGTGGGAATTAACATTTGCACGAAAAGTTAAAAATAAATGGAAATCTGTAAGAAATATGTTTTCCCGTTCGTCAACTGTATCGTAGCCAAAGAAGGACGTGACGTCATTTCCGTTACACTTCATCTTGGCGTAACGTCGATGGAGCGACGTCGTTTCCCGCAAAAAATTGGTATCAACATGAAAGACCCCAAATTCCTATACATGAGCTATTGACTCACTCATTCAAAGTATAATTATTTATCAAACATTGTGGCAAAAGGATAACTTTCTCATACGAAGCAATTGTTCTTGTGGCGACAATCTTATCCTAAATCGTCTGTTGCATAGGCCTCAGAAACCGTCTCTAATAGGGAAAGGGTTTAGCAGAAATGTGACCCCTTACATAATTTGTTCCAGTCATATTGACTGGTTGAAAAAGGCAGTCGCCAGGTGGCATCAGAAAAGGGCTGATCTATTTGCTTCTTTGCCATAATGCAGGTGATCGATCTTGGCCCTCATGTTTTAACCTCGTTCATTATAAATGTATTCCTTGATTTTCTGAAAGTCTTTACTTTATTATTTTCTGTTCAAATAATAGACAACAGCAATACGAATTCCAAATATGTTTTGATAATGCAAGAAACATGACATTAACATTATTATTGTCTATCATAAATCCTTTTTTATGGCCAAAATATGCTCTTTAATTTCTGTTTATAATTATCTTGCGGGTTTTTTCGTAAATATGTAGCACCTATAGATATATTAATATCAATCATTTCCAGTACATCATAAACACATTTACAATGAATTTATACTCAATGTCATATATTCAATGCATTTTGGCGAAGTTATACACTCACTTTTACGCAAAATAATTGTTTTTTGGGACTATTTGGCTCTGGATCAGCATAGCCGCGGATGTATTTTGCATTATTTGACCTATATCTCGGATTACAATTTACTTTATGTTTTTTGACTCTCACAATCTGGACCGCACACTGTATTATCCACAGGCAACTAGCTACATCATAGTTTACACGTTCTAGCTCATTGATGGAAGACGATGTTAACTATTTTAAAATTACAGACGCATTTTGACAGTGGACCAAGTCTTATTAAATCGACAGACTCCTGATCCTAGCGTCATTTTGACAGTGGACCAAGTCTTAGTAAATCCACAGACTCCTGATCCTAGCGTCATTTTGACAGTGGACCAAGTCTTAGTAAATCGACAGACTCCTGATCCTAGCGTCATTTTGACAGTGGACCAAGTCTAATAAATCCACAGACTCCTGATCCTAGCGTCATTTTAACAGTGGACCAAGTCTTAATAAATCCACAGACTCCTGATCCTAGCGTCATTTTGATAGTGGACCAAGTCTTAGTAAATCCACAGACTCCTGATCCTAGCGTCATTTTGACAGTGGACCAAGTCTTAGTAAATCCACAGACTCCTGATCCTAGCGTCATTTTAACAGTGGACCAAGTCTTAGTAAATCCACAGACTCCTGATCCTAGCGTCATTTTAACAGTGGACCAAGTCTTAGTAAATCGACAGACTCCTGATCCTAGCGTCATTTTGACAGTGGACCAAGTCTTAGTAAATCGACAGACTCCTGATCCTAGCGTCATTTTAAACAGTGGACCAAGTCTTAATAAATCCACAGACTCCTGATCCTAGCGTCATTTTAACAGTGGACCAAGTCTTAATAAATCCACAGACTCCTGATCCTAGCGTCATTTTAACAGTGGACCAAGTCTTAATAAATCCACAGACTCCTGATCCTAGCGTCATTTTGACAGTGGACAAGTGTTAGTAATTCCACAGACTCCTGATCCTAGCGTCATTTTAACAGTGGACCAAGTCTTAATAAATCCACAGACTCCTGATCCTAGCGTCATTTTGACAGAGGACCAAGTCTTAGTAAATCCACAGACTCCTGATCCTAGCGTCATTTGACAGTGGACCAAAGTCTTAGTAAATCCACAGACTCCTGATCCTAGCGTCATTTTGACAGTGGACCAAGTCTTAATAAATCCACAGACTCCTGATGCTAGCGTCATTTTGACAGAGAACCAAGTCTTAGTAAATCGACAGACTCCTGATCCTAGCGTCGTTTTTGACAGTGGACCAAGTCTTAATAAATCCAACAGACTCCTGATCCTAGCGTCATTTTAACAGTGGACCAAGTCTTAATAAATCCACAGACTCCTGATGCTAGCGTCGTTTTGACAGTGGACCAAGTCTTAGTAAATCCACAGACTCCTGATCCTAGCTTAATTTTAAATATTTATATTTGACGGAATCCATGAATATATAACACAATGAATACAATAGACTACGTTTTTATACGGTGATTTATATTTTTATATTCAACGGAAAACAAAAATATTTAATAAAGAATAGAACATACAATGAGATTAATACCTTAATTGGTAGCGTTTAAAGGCGGACGTCATAATGGCTAAACAAACAAATAGAACATAGAACGTGATAAATGCGGTGATTAATAATAGTAGTGTTAACGTTTGCGGAAATCACAATTATTGAAAAAAAGAATAGAAGATACATCGTGAAAAATGGTATGAACCTGCCTTGATTAAATTGTCGACACTTTTTTTAATTTGCTTATCAATAGGCTTCTCAATAGGCTTCGCCTAAGAGAAAAACATTCGCCAAAAATAATACTCATGGAAACTAACAGCTGGTGGTTAATTAAAGTGATAAAAGAATCGTTTAGAGGGTAAAGTGTTAATCAAGAAGGCACTTGCTGTGTTTTTCTAAGTTCGCGTCTTTTCCTAGTACGTTGCCCCCCCCCCCCCCCCCCCCCCCCCCCCCCCTCTCCCCCATTTCTATCAATGGGCTAGAACGTATACACACACTTTAACTCACTCCTTCGTTGCCTAAGGCATTGAAACAATTTTGCAAACAATGCAGATTCAGACGAGCTGTCTCTCCTGAAATATGCATTGCTAGCCAATTAGACATAAATTTAAACTAAATATCCTGTAGGACGAAAAATGGAATGGTTCAATTTAAAACATGGAAGCGTCGACTATGTGAAATTTGGCAGTGAAAGGGTAAACAAAGACGTCAGTTCAATTCAATTAAATTCAACAATTTAGAAAGATTATTAGACTTTAATTTGATGTCGTTCCGGTAATTTCCTATTTTTTTTGCGATTGTCATTAATTCGGCATGACATATTACTATTGAAATCCCTTCGATGGTTCCGTTTCCAGATACATGTAACTGCCTTTTAGAAATGAGCGCTGATAGAGAATAACAGGTATTTGGGGGTAATTACGACCAGTGTAGATCCTGATCTGCCTGAACATACATGAAAGTTTAATCAGACTTTGGGTTACACTACACCAATAAATTGTCTTTGT
>JASEVX010000002.1:24862330-24919830 GCA_031761405.1 Serripes groenlandicus
ACAAAAATCGCGAGATTCGACGTTAACTTTGTTGTAATCAGTCTGGACATGCTAGCTTTGTAAAGACAAAAACAGTACGAGGTTGTTTTGTCTTAACCCTTTCCCGCATGCAGCAAATCTGCAGCTGACGATTTTGAAAGCATCAAAGATGAAACACAGGCAATCTCTATACATAAAGGTATAATTACTGAAATGACTCGACCACGGCGTATTCCTATATCTTCATTTAAATGCGATTTCCAGTGTATTACCGGTATCGTTTCCCCTAGTCGTCTCCTGTATGTGTGTTGTACGTGGGAACGGCATAAGACGCCTGCTCGACCGACGGGGTTCATGGGGGTTAAGACGCCTACTAGACCGGCGGGGTTCATGGGGTTAAGACGCCTACTCGACCGACGGGGTTCCTGGGGTTAAGACGCCTACTCGACCGACGGGGTTCCTGGGGTTAAGACGCCTACTCGACCGGCGGGGTTCATGGGGTTAAGACGCCTACTCGACCGACGGGGTTCCTGGGGTTAAGACGCCTACTCGACCGGCGGGGTTCATGGGGTTAAGACGCCTACTCAACCGACGGGGTTCATGGGGTTAAGACGCCTACTCGACCGGCGTGGCTCTTGGGGTTAAGACGCCTACTCGACCGGCGTGGCTCTTGGGGTTAAGACGCCAACTCAACCGGCGGGGATCATGGGGGTTAAGACGCCTACTCAACCGACGGGGTTCATGGGGTTAAGACGCCTACTCGACCGGCGTGGCTCTTGGGGTTAAGACGCCTACTTGACCGGCGTGGCTCTTGGGGTTAATACGCCTACTCGACCGGCGTGGCTCTTGGGGTTAAGACGCCTACTCGACCGGCGTGGCTCTTGGGGTTAAGACGCCTACTCGACCGGCGGGGTTCATGGGGGTTAAGACGCCTACTCAACCGGCGTGGCTCTTGGGGTTATGACGCCTACTCGACCGGCGTGGCTCTTGGGGTTAAGACGCCTACTCGACCGGCGTGGCTCTTGGGGTTAAGACGCCTACTCGACCGGCGTGGCTCTTGGGGTTAAGACGCCTACTCGACCGGCGTGGCTCTTGGGGTTAAGACGCCTACTCGACCGGCGTGGCTCTTGGGGTTAAGACGCCTTCTCGACCGGCGTGGCTCTTGGGGTTAAGACGCCTACTCGACCGGCGTGGCTCTTGTGGTTAAGACGCCTACTCGACCGGCGTGGCTCTTGGGGTTAAGACGCCTACTCGACCGGCGTGGCTCTTGTGGTTAAGACGCCTACTCGACCGGCGTGGCTCTTGGGGTTAAGACGCCTACTCGACCGGCGTGGCTCTTGGGGTTAAGACGCCTACTCGACCGGCGGGGTTCATCGGGGTTAAGACGCCTACTCGACCGGCGGGGTTCATGGGGGTTAAGACGCCTACTAGACCGGCGGGGTTCATGGGGTTAAGACGCCTACTTGACCGGCGGGGCTCTTGGGGTTAAGACGCCTACTAGACCGGCGGGGCTCATGGGGTTAAGACGCCTACTCGACCGGCGTGGCTCTTGGGGTTAAGACGCCTACTAGACCGGCGGGGCTCTTGGGGTTATGTGTTTATGCCTCGTCCAGGGAAGATGATCAATTACTTGTAGAAGTTCAAGGCAACGCGCGAGTTAGTATTCAGACCAAGGGCAGCAGGACTTGTACGTCATGAATAAAACACATAAGAATGAGGTTGACTGAAAATAGGCGTGTATAAAAGCAAAATAGTATCCAACATAGTAACAGGTATAACCCAATTAAATATGAAGATTTATTACATGACATATCTGGGAGACATAAACGCCCATAAGAAAGATATAGAAGTGTTAAAAGCATAGACATATACTGTAGTAGATCGGGAACAACTACTTTAGATCGACACTAGCTGGTGAACATCATAAATAATTCATACCATTGCAACGCAGACTGAAAGGAAAGTCTTCTCTTGTAAAAAACAGTGTTAAAACATCGTTATTCAACATGCTTACGTAATTTACCAAATATATGAAGATTTTATACATGACATATCTGGGTGACATAACCGCCGCTCTATATCGCATTCATATCATATATTTTCACAATCAGTTTATCCGTCATGTCAGTTGATGGTTTGGAAAACATTTGTGGACAGATTTATATAAATGGAAGAATAATTCTTGAATAGAGTTGACAAGAGTATGGCATTTGGGGGAAATTGGTCATTATGAGTGAGTTTGTTTTACTTTTGCAACGATGTTTAAATATGTCGTCTGTTTCAAATGCGTTGAATTGTGAATCGCGTCCGCAAGTTGGAAAGGGTTAATGTATACATGACTGCGGTGTACATGGTCAAAACTAGAATACACATATTGAATTTCATATTAACATTTTCCAACAAACAGTTATCTGCAGCAGAACATAATCTTAAACATGTTGCAATGAAGAAATTGACCATTATGAGCAATTACTCTATTTGTCACATTTTTTCAAATGTCTTCTGCTGCTGAGGCGTCAAAAAGCATAATCATGTGGGAAAGGGTTAAGTCAGCTCTATATCTGTAGACACATCTTCGGCGTCTTGAACATTAACTCTTTCAGCGCCGAATTGTTTAAAGTAGACTCTTCCATGTTCAAAATCGGGCGTCTCCATTGCTCATGTAATAATAGTTTGGACTATTTTTATAACTAAAAAGCAAACAATGCTGATTTCAGGTGAGACAGCTCGTTACGAGCTGACTCACCTGAATCAGTATTGTTTGCAAAACGCTTAATATTGCCTTTGGCGCTGAAAGAGTTAAATACATGACACTGATATATTCACTGCTAGAAAAGAATAGAAAATAAAATGGTTTGTGCTTAGAATTTAGGAACGATAATCAAATAAATATAGTAGGAACAAGCGGTCAGATAAAACAACTCAAATGTATTTCCACATTAACTAAATTTTATTTCATGAGCATTTAGTTTGACGTTGAAATAAATAATATTTACTGGCATAGAAGAATTGTATATATGTATGAATTTTACACGAAGATAAATAATCAGCTGTCTTTGAATATGGTGTGTTCGTTTTTAGGGTGTTTCACGCCAATTCATACATGTTTTCAGTTATAAGTTTTATTCAAATTTCATCAGAATGTCATAGACTCATGTGGTAAGTAAAGCATACAACGCGGAAACATACAAAATGATACAACAAAACATTGGTATATACATGTGCTCATATATACAATTTCCTTTTAGCAATTCGTTGCATATACACGATTGTTTATATGTATCTAAAAGCATACCCATACATATGCTTGTACAAATATGCATGCAGCCCATACGCAAGCAAGACACGAGATGCAAATTGAATTTAGATATAATGACATATATTAGCAAATATTAAACTTATCAATATATATGGTAAGACACTTTACGTGTCACAACGGTAGTCATGTGTACCATATTTGATCAAAGACTATGGTATTTAATTTATATATTTCTTCGACTATATATCTGAAGTAAGAGTGGAGCTATTGTACATATAAAAAAAAATGTAATAAGCCATTGTGATTAAGTTACCTTGATAGTTTGGTTTCAAACTAAAAAGATACAATGCTAATTGTGCATGATAAACGATTTAGAAAAACGACTGGCCAGGGTAAAGTTATCAGTACTACATGCACTGATCCATGTATTCTGTCAGTCGTAATACTTTCCCTATGGTGCTGAAAATCAAGGAGGGAAAGCAATGAATACAATTGTTAAAGTATGTGTTTGAATAGTGTAAGTTGTATACATTATCATTGGATTGTTAGACATATGGCAAAATAAAACAGTTTAGTTGAAAATAAATTCTACATGTATCTTGAAAAAGTATTTTTCTTATCTCAATTTACTTGAGTGGGGCAAGCTAATACCAATTTAGAAGAACGCAAGTCTTGCATAACGTGTTTGGTATATACCCTTATTTGGTATGAAATGTGGCTTGTCTAAACTCCTGTTCAATTAATTTTCCCCGACTTTCCCCTTCCATTTCTTCATTAATTTATTGCGCATCCCCAAAAGGTTTCTAATTAAATAACAAATCTCTGATAACGAGCAACCAATGTTTGATCTATCAGTCTTAACCCTTAGCTGAAAACGAAATCTGTAAGATTGTTTAAGTATTAAAGTAATGCCCGATATTGTAAACTGTTTTATTTGTTCGTTTTGACTTTTCTTTTCTGGAGCTGCTCCCTATTTTACTGTTATGAAAAGGTCTTCCCAATATGTTGTAAAACAAGTATCTCACTAACGAATTTCACAAAGTCGATTCTTTCATGTTGAAAATTGGACCACTCTTCTTTCTATTCATCAGGTAAGTTGGTAAAACTGCATGTCTAAGTGGCAAACAATGCAGATTTCAGGAGAAACAACTCGTTGCAAAAGCCTGTAATTGCCTGTGGCAGCGGAAGAGTTAACCACGTTAACCTAGAACCGATTTTGTGAAGCCTATGCCACCAATATATAACCAGACCAGCCGGCGCATTATGTTGGATGCACAACAACACATTATTTGTTATCTGAATGTTTCTTAACTTGGCTATGAACTCTTCCAAACGCAAAGCTGGGCAAGTCCATTTTAAAGATTCGGCATTTAAGAAGGTCTACGTTTTGGTGTTCACCGATGTCTCCTTGACAGAGTAGTAAAGACATCTTATTTAGTCACGCCCCTGGAAAACTGACCCTCTGAATTGTTGATCGCCAAGTAAATTCCTCTGCACAATCTCGTCATAATAGTTCAGCGTTTGTCATTAATATTATGTTTTGTTTGGATGCTGCTTTATGCTGTTTCAATAGTAAATCAGTTACCCGTAAACTATCAGTACTTATTTTCTGACAGAGCATTGGTCGTCATACTATCTCCTGTAAGGGAATCATAGCTATCACTTTTAGAATGACCTGACACAGGATCGAACCCGGAACACCCGCCTTCGAGACAGAGGCTCTATCTACCACGCCACCCATGTGGAGGTATTAAAACACTATTTCTATAAGCGAATAAATATCGGAGACATCTGCATATGTTTTCTGATGTCACTAACTCTAGAGACGCCATTCGTATGACGCGTATACACTAGCTGTTTTAAGGCAGATTGAGTTTTATAATAGGATTTGACAGCGTGTTTACTTTAACTCTTAAAACTCGGATAGTTAGATTATGACACATTACAGGCATACGATGGCGCCGCATGTTTTTGTAGGAAAGTTTGTACCCACGAAGGCACTCTCAATCTAAAGATTTACAGATCGAATTCCTTTCTAGAATATCTTGTTTTTCATAGGCATATAATTGCGTCAATTCTCTAGTAGTTACGTTCGTACCCACAAAGGCGCTCTTAATTCTAAAGTTTTACAGATTGAATTTCTTCAAGAACAAACTTAAGGTTTTATATTGAACTCATCCCAGAACATCTTGTACATTACATGTATACAATGGCGTCAATTCTCTTGTAGGCAACTCGATACCAACGAAGTCGCTCCTAATCTTAAGTTTTATAAATTGAATTCCTTCTAGAACAACTTCAACTTTATGGACACACAATGATCTCTATGCCCATGTAGCTAGGTCGATACCCACGAAGGCGCTCATAATCTAAAGTTTTATAGATCGAATTCCTTCTAGAACATATTATACTTTATGGACACACAATAGCGTTTATGCTCTTGTACATGTAGGTAAGTCTATACACCCACGAAGGCGCTCCTAATCTTAAGTTTTATAGATCGAATTCCTTCTAGAATATCTTGTATTTTATGGACACACAATGGCCTCTGTGCCATTGTAGGTAGGTCGATACCCACGAAGGCATCATCAATCTAAGGACACACAATGGCGTCAAGTGTTTGTAAGTCGGTACTCAGTAAGGCTTCTTCAATCAAAGTGTTTGTAGATTGAATTTAAGACTCTATGGACACCCAATGGCGACAATGCTCATAGAGGTTGGTCGATACCCACGAAAGCGGTACTCCTTAAAGCGTCCTCAATCAAAATGTTTGTAGATCGAATTCCTAGTATACCGTATAAGACTTTGTGGACAGCCAATGGTGATAATGCTCTTGTAGGTGTGTCGGTACTCACGAGAGCGCTTTTAATCCAAAGATTTAGCGATATAATTCCTACTAGATCATGTTGTACTTCATGAACACATAATGGCGTCAATTATCTTGTTGGTAAGTGGCTCTCGCAATCTAATGGTTTGGAGATGATCGAAATTCTTACTATAACATTTAGTACTCTTTTGACATACAATGGCGTAAGTTATCTTTCATGTACTAACTATAACGGTGGATCTCATTCTAGGTGTTGGAATTCCGAGTACAATATTTGATAATATTTGGACATGCGCTGATTCATTGTAGCTCAGTCGATACCAACAATAGCCCTCAATCATGTTTTTAGAGATGGAGACAGTGTTGCAGTGGTAGAGTGTCGGCCTCTCGTACCAAAGTTCCCGGGTTCGCATCCCGTCATGAGCGGGTTCTGCCCGGTTGTCTTTGAGACAAACTATGCGAATGATGGTTAAGACTCAAGGAAGCAGACATCGAGAGTAATTAATATAATTGTAAATTGAAAATTTGTTGTTTAGCAATCGATGTAAATCAAATGAGTTTAAACTAAACTCTATTTTATAACAACCGGCGACTTTCCAACTGAAATGTTCAGACCATTAATGGCAGATTAATGACGAAAGTAACAACGGCATTACTGTAGAAGACAGTTAGTGCAGTGGTAGAGCGTCGACCTCTCTTACCAAAGGTCCTGGGTTCTAATCCGGTGATGATCGGGGAAAGCCGTTGGGAATTTCCACATTTACGGCGTGAGTACCTATTAAGTTTGCCGGAAGCAGACATCGACCATGATTCAAAATTAGCTAAAAGCTTGTTTCACAATCGATGTAAAATAAATAAGTTTAAACTAACGGTATTTATCAATCATCTGAGGTAATGATCGAACTAGGATTCAGGATGAGCACTTTCTCCTTTATCCCCCAACTCCTTCCCCAACCATTTCGAATAGTAATATCATCTTGATCATCTTTTCCATTTACCTTAAAGTACTATGGTGTCTTTGCTCTGAGGATCGGTCGTTATTAGAGGTTGCATTTGATGTTCAAATCGTTAACTACTTTTCAAACATATTCAACGAAGTAAACAATACTGACTCCTGTTCACTGTGCTTCCAACTTTGTATAATAAATCAGCTAATTGTACAAATCAATAACAGGTAACAATTAATCATCACCGCTTGGTATCATTTGTGACATGCCATCTGAAAATAACAAACAAAATAAACATTGGGCTATTTTCAGAGAGTTCGATTCAGAACTGATCGTATCATATTCCTCATTGAAGAGTCTTCGTTTGGTGTTATGGTGTTTTACGCCGCTTAGTCATTTCTCTAGTTATATCACGGCGTGTCCTAGGTAAGGTAGGTTACCGGTACATGTACATCTGGACCATTTATCCTGAAAACAGTCGGTCAGTCGTTATACTAATTCCACAATCCTGAAGAGGAAAAGTCATTACTACAAATTTGAAAAAGTATTTGGTATGACACGGCCGAGGATATAACCCGCGATCTCCCGCATCAGAAATATAAGGAGTCTACAGTTTGAAATACTAAGTTAAAATACATCAATGATTAACAAAATAAATATAAATTTCTCAATTTGCATCAAAGGTTTCAACTGCATTCATTAATTGTACTTCCCTTTATTAAGATTTTCGTTAATTATGAGGAAACGTTTTCTAAATCGTCTGCTGCTGATTGTTTGTGCATGGGAAAGGGTTAATTAAAATCGCTAATATCCTAACAATACAGTTCGGAGTGTTGTTGTTTTATAGCTCGTCTGTTTTTCTTTGGCGTCGTCGTCGTTTTTGTCGCTGTCGTATGCGTCGTCCTACAACTTTTACCTTACCTCATAACTCTTAAACATTTCCACATATCATAATGAAACTAGGTACACACCTAGAGACAAAGCGCATGTATATACCAAGTCACATAACTCTGGCTTTAACAATTATTTAGTTATGCCTCTTTTTAGACTTCATGCAGACACTTCAACCTTACCTATAACTCAAAAACCGTTTAACATTTCCAAATGTTACTTGGTACACATGTTACTCGAGATAATACGCCGGTACATTCCAATTCACATACCTTTAGCAATAGTCTTTATTAAAAAATGCCCCTTAATTCAACATACAAAAAACAGACGAGCGTTGGCGTTCGCTCCACGGTGCTCCAGTTCTAAAATTCCAGTTGAGTCTCAAAGCCCTATATCATTAGTACTTACACGTACCATCTCCCAAACGAGGATATGTTTTAGAACCAACACGGCTCGATTCGAAAGCGTATACCCAAACACATATACATACACTTTCTGACGCCACTGCAGCAGACGACTTTTGAAAAACAATGGAACAAAATGAGAAATTGGTTATAATCAGCAATTTCTCCCTTTGGTTATAATCAGCAATTTCTCCCTTTGGTAATAATCAGCAATTTCTCCCTTTGGTTATAATCAGCAATTTCTCCCTTTGGTTATAATAAGCAATTTCTCCCTTTGCAAAAATGGTTTCAGCTTTATTCAATAACTGTTCTTTCATTCATGGAGATTTTTTCACATTCTTTCAAAGTCATCTGCTGCAAGTTTTGAGTATGTGAATAGTATAAGACAAGGACCTGCAGACTATTCCGTAACCTGCCCCTTCAATCATGGCTATGAAAAGACATTGCTTCATGACCTTTCAGTTGATGGAGATGAATAACTTTGCTGGTGCACTCGAAGCTTTAGATCCTAAATAATAGTAAAGATAATAATAAGAAGACAATCATAACATAACAAAAGGTTACATTGGTGATAAAACACGTTTTAGATTACCAATCAACCCACTGTATTGATGTTATAATCATGCTATTGTATTTTCTTTGGCACATGGTGCTGTTGTCTGAAACCGATCAATTGAGGCTAGACATCATTTTGTCATTATCGCATGGTCCGGGTGGTACAATAATGTACCATATTGTTAATAAATGGGCTATTCTTTGTCAATGTGCCTATTGCAATGAACAAACACGAAAACATATTGTACGTTTTATGTTGTGATTGTATTTTATTGTTATATGTTGTAATTGTTATTTTGTATATGTATGTGACAATGACAATGCCAATGACAAATATTTGATTGATATAGGCCATCGATCAACAACAAGATAAACATTTATAACATAGTATACATCTGTAATAGTATGACGTACTTTTTCGACATGAAAACGTTTGTATACGTGTATATACATACATGTATACACACACACACACACACACACACATATACATATATAACATATTATACATCTGTCAGTGTACCGTACGTTTTCTACACAAACACGTTTGTATACGTATATATACATACATGTATACACATCCATATATATATATGTGTATATATATACACACACACACACACAGACACACAAACATTTATAACATATTATACATCTGTCAGTATACCGTACGTTTGCTACATGAACACGTTTGTATACTTGTATATTCATACATATACACACACACACATGTATATTTATATATATATACACACACATACGTATATTTATATATATACACACACACACACACACATGTATATTTATATATATATACACACACACACGTATATTTCTATATATACACACACATATGTATAGTTATATATATACACACACACACATGTATATTTCTATATATACACACACATAGCAAATGTTCGGAGATTTGTATACGGGAGGGAATTTAATAATGGTCATAACACATCTGATCCGCGTCTAAGGATTTAGGATTTCGAGATGACTTGGGCGTTTATAAAATAAAAAGGTGTTGTTGTTGTGCAATCCGACCGTGACCTTGTGACAGGTATAGAGTCATTTCAAAACAATAGTATCAATGGTAGTCACATTAAACAGCACTGCTGCAGAGACACAGTAGTCGCTCGGATAATTGAAAGGTATTACATGTTTTCTGAACGATCTGTAAGCCTGTATGTTAGGGTAGCAATTATTTAAAATGGTATCGGCCGATTGGCTACTTGATTGGAGTTTAACATCGTTTTCGAGGGTTTTCAGCTCGTCTGCGTGTCAAAGATCAAACATAGGGCTATTGTGATACCATTGACGTCGTCGTCGTCGTCGGCTGCGTGTCAAAGATCAAACATAGGGCTATTGTGATACCATTGACGTCGTCGTCGTCGTCGGCTGCGTGTCAAAGATCAAACATAGGGCTATTGTGATACCATTGACGTCGTCGTCGTCGTCGGCTGCGTGTTAAAGATCAAACATAGGGCTATTGTGATACCATTGACGTCGTCGTCGTCGTCGGCTGCGTGTCAAAGATCAAACATAGGGCTATTGTGATACCATTGACGTCGTCGTCGTCGTCGGCTGCGTGTCAAAGATCAAACATAGGGCTATTGTGATACCATTGACGTCGTCGTCGTCGTCGGCTGCGTGTCAAAGATCAAACATAGGGCTATTGTGATACCATTGACGTCGTCGTCGTCGTCGGCTGCGTGTTAAAGATCAAACATAGGGCTATTGTGATACCATTGACGTCGTCGTCGTCGTCGGCTGCGTGTCAAAGATCAAACATAGGGCTATTGTGATACCATTGACGTCGTCGTCGTCGTCGGCTGCGTGTCAAAGATCAAACATAGGGCTATTGTGATACCATTGACGTCGTCGTCGTCGTCGGCTGCGTGTCAAAGATCAAACATAGGGCTATTGTGATACCATTGACGTCGTCGTCGTCGTCGGCTGCGTGTCAAAGATCAAACATAGGGCTATTGTGATACCATTGACGTCGTCGTCGTCGTCGGCTGCGTGTCAAAGATCAAACATAGGGCTATTGTGATACCATTGACGTCGTCGTCGTCGTCGGCTGCGTGTCAAAGATCAAACATAGGGCTATTGTGATACCATTGACGTCGTCGTCGTCGTCGGCTGCGTGTCAAAGATCAAACATAGGGCTATTGTGATACCATTGACGTCGTCGTCGTCGTCGGCTGCGTGTCAAAGATCAAACATAGGGCTATTGTGATACCATTGACGTCGTCGTCGTCGTCGGCTGCGTCCTCACACAACTGTAACTTTACCTCATAACTCAAAACCATTTAACTATTTCAAATGAAACTTGGAATACATGTTCCAAGGAACAATACGCATGTCTATACCAAATCACATTGCTTCAATATTTATTTTCGTTTCCACGCCCGTCGTTCTTGTTTAGTTTTTTCATGGCGGCCAGTTCACCTGACGTGTTTATTCTGGCTCGCTTGCACAAGTACTCCACACTACTATCTTCCAATGTAGAGCAAGCTTTCTTCCCATATACACCATCTGGTCCATTGGTGAAAGAGGACAAATAACACGAGTTACAATGACATTGTTCGAACCTACGAGCCTAAATGGGTAGCCCTCGTAGTAAGCGACAGAGCTATCAACGAGTTGAAGACACTAGTTTGTGGGTTACGTAAAACCTGTAACCAGACTGTTGGATTCGATACTGTAACATACTCCAAGAAGTCGTTTGTTTATTTTCGCTAAAAATATGTTAGAGAAACAGATAATTACTTTGAATAAATCAGGAATGAACTCCTGGTGGAGATATGATGCCGTTCAATAATCATGACCTCGCCGTTTTTAATCCATCCATGCAGATTGTATAGAGCACAATACATATACGAAGCCATACACACTGTTAAATGACGAAGACAGTGGTACAGAGGTAGAGCGTCGGCCTCTTGTACCAAAGGTCCCGGGTTCGAATCCCGTGATGAGCGGGTTCTGCCTTTGGGATTTTTCCACACAAACGGCGCGAGTACTGGTTAAGTATCCAGGAAGCAGACATCGAGCGTGATTAATATAAGCTTAAAGCTTGTTTCGCAATCGATTTAAAATAAATAAGTTTAAACTAAAAAATGACGAATTGGGGTCTTGTTCTCTACGGCCAGGCAATTTTGAGTCTTGTTCTCTATGGCCAGGCGATTTGACGGGTCTTGTTCTCTCCGGCCAGGCGATTTAGGGTCTTGTTCTCTCCGGCCAGGCTATTTGGGGTCTTGTTCGCTCAGGCTTGTCGATTTGGGGTCTTGTTCTCTCCGACCAGGCGATTGAGAGTCTTATTCTATCCGCCCAGGCGACTTGGGTCTTGTTCTCTACGGCCAGGCGATTTGGCGTCTTGTTTTCTCCGGCCAGACTTTGGGTCTTGTTCTCTCCGGCCAGGCGATTTGGGGTCTTACTCTCTACGGCCAGGCGATTTTTTGTCTTGTTATCTACGGCCAGACGATTTGACGGGTCTTGTTCTCTCCGGCCAGGCGATTTAGAGTTTTGTTCTCTCCAGGTAGGCGATTTAGGGTCTTGTTCTCTCCGGCCAGGCTATTTGGGGTCTTGTTCTCTCCGGCCAGGCCATTGCGAGTCTTGTTCTCTCCGGCCAGGCCATTGAGAGTCTTGTTCTCTCCGCCCAGGTGATTTGGGGTCTTGTTCTCACGGCCAGGCGATTTGGGATCTTGTTATCTCCGGCCAGGCTATTTAGAGTCTTGTTCTCTCCGGCCAGGCGATTGAGAGTCATGTTCTCTCCGCCAAGGCGATTTGGGGTCTTGTTCTTTACGGCCAGGCGATTTGGCGTCTTGTTTTCTCCGGCAAGGCGATTTGGATCTTGTTCTCTCCGGCCAGGCGATTTAGTGTCTTGTTCTCTCCGGCCAGGCGATTTAGAGTCTTGTTCTCTCCGGCTTGACGATTTGGGGTCTTGTTTTCTCCGGCCAGGCGATTTAGAGTCTTGTTCTTTCCGGCTTGACGATTTGAAGTCTTTTTGCCTCTATGGTTTCGCCATTTGGGCCAGTATTACATATAGATGCTTAAACAATGCTATCACCGAAGCACACCATAGGGCCATCCGCGCAGATTGATCTGGCTATGCACTCTTTAAAACAAGATGAAAGAAACTTGTGACAAGCATATTGCCGGTTTCGATTAGATTGCATGATCTGTGTTTCCTTCGTACGTAACCAGTTATATCCCAGTGTTTTCTGTGTACGTTACCAGTTATATCCAGGTGTTTCCTGTGTACGTTACCAGTTATATCACGGTGTTTCCTGTATACGTTACCAGTTATATCACGGTGTTTCCTGTGTACGTTACCAGTTATATCACGGTGTTTCCTGTGTACATTATCAGTTATATTACGGTGTTTCCTGTGTACGTAATCAGTTATATCACGGTGTTTCCTGTGTACGTAACCAGTTATATCACGGTGTTTCCTGTGTACGTTACCAGTTATATCACGGTGTTTCCTGTGTACATTATCAGTTATATTACGGTGTTTCCTGTGTACGTAATCAGTTATATCACGGTGTTTCCTGTGTACGCAACCGGTTATATCACGGTGTTTCCTGTGTACGTTACCAGTTATATCACGGTGTTTCCTGTGTACATTATCAGTTATATTACGGTGTTTCCTGTGTACGTTACCAGTTATATTACGGTGTATCCTGTGTACGTAACCAGTTATAGCTCGGAGTTTCCTGTGTATGTAGCCAGTTATATCATGGTGTTTCCTGTATACGTTACCAGTTATATCACGGTGTTTCCTGTGTACATTACCAGTTATATCACGTTGTTTCCTGTATACGTTACCAGTTATAGCTCGGTGTTTCGTGTGTACATTACTAATTAATCATGGTGTTTCCTGTGTACCAGTTATATCACGGTGTTTTCTGTGTACGCTACCAGATATATCACGCTGTATCCTGTGTACGTAACCAGTTATAGCTCGATGTTTCCTGTGAACGTAGCCAGTTATATCACGGTGTTTCCTGTAAACGTTACCAGTTATATCACGGTGTTTCCTGTGTACGTAACCAGTTATAGCTCGATGTTTCCTGTGTACGTTACCAGTTATATCACGGTGTTTCCTGTGTACGTAACCAGTTATATCACGGTGTTTCCTGTGAACGTAACCAGTTATATCACGGTGTTTTCTGTGTACGTTACCAGTTATATCACAGCGTTTCCTGGGTACGTTACCAGTTATATCATGGTGTTTCCTGTGAACGTAACAAGTTATATCACGGTGTTTCCTGTGAACGTAACAAGCTATATTACGGTGTTTCCTGTGTACGTTACCAGTTATATCACGGTGTTTCCTGTGTACGTTACCAGTTATATCACGGCGTTTCCTGTGTACGTACTAGTTATATCACGGCGTTTCCTGTGTACGTACCAGTTATATCATGGTGTTTTCTGTGTACGTACTAGTTATATCACAGCGTTTCCTGTGTACGTACTAGTTATATCACGGTGTTTCCTGTGTACGTTAGCAGTTATATCACAGCGTTTCCTGTGTACGTACTAGTTATATCACGGTGTTTCCTGTGTACGTTACCAGTTATAACACGGTGTTTCCTGTGTACGCTACCAGTTATATCACGGTGTTTTCTGTGTACATTACCAGTTATATCACGGTGTTTTCTGTGTGCGTTACCAGTTCTTCTGGTCCATTTATCCGGACGCCAGCGATTCCGTCGTAAAACTAAACTTACAGTCCTGAGTGCAAAGGAAGGAAAGTCATTTCTACAAGCCTTCGGAATGACCCGGTCAGAGATCAAACCTGCGACTACACACCCAAGTAAGACGCTCTACCAATACACCACCGATGCAAATCATTTGCTCATTGATACAAATGTATTTACGGACTATCGAAGTTTTATACTAAAAATAAGCTGTGCTTCTTATCAATTCGCAAAATTCAATCAAAATTTGCAATACATCACTGCCAATGTTTCAGTCTATGTAATACAAAAGAAAAGTGTTTGAAATAATCGACTCTTTAAAAGGAACTCATTCGGTTCGGATGTCTATATGATGATAATAATGTTAATAAAAAGGCGTCAGTTTGTCTCTAGAAGTGAAAATGTACACACTATAGGACTCATTAAGGCACCTTACTGCGACTAATCTCGACTAGAAGTGAAAAGGTACACACATTACTGCGACCTATCTCGAAAGTAGATTGGAATTTCAAATTGAGTATACATTCTAATATCTATAAATGAGCTCCGGCTGACTATGTTGGGTCTTATCGGATCTCATAAAATAGAACTGGAATAGGCAAAGTATTTAGTATTCTAATATCTTTATTTGACCTTCAAACCCAGTGAGACAATTATTTTGTGTACCAACAACATAGGGTTAAATTATATATAATAAGAGAGATATAATGGAAAAAAGACCTGTTCCACTTCCTCTGATCTAAACCTCCGCCAAAAGGGGATATGATCGTAACAACCGTGGGGCAACGATTCTTATTGATCGTTTGGTGTTTAACGCCACTTTCAACAATGTGTTCAGTTATATCACCACGTTAGCAGGGTAAGTTACCGGTACTACTGGTCCATTTATTCTGACATCAGTCGTCAGTTATATCACCACGTTAGCAGGGTAAGTTACCGGTACTACTGGTCCATTTATTCTGACATCAGTCGTCAGTTATATCACCACGTTAGCAGGGTAAGTTACCGGTACTACTGGTCCATTTATTCTGACATCAGTCGTCAGTTATATCACCACGTTAGCAGGGTAAGTTACCGGTACTACTGGTCCATTTATTCTGACACCAGTCGTCAGTTATATCACCACGTTAGCAGGGTAAGTTACCGGTACTACTGGTCCATTTATTCTGACATCAGTCGTCAGTTATATCACCACGTTAGCAGGGTAAGTTACCGGTACTACTGGTCCATTTATTCTGACACCAGTCGTCAGTTATATCACCACGTTAGCAGGGTAAGTTACCGGTACTACTGGTCCATTTATTCTGACATCAGTCGTCAGTTATATCACCACGTTAGCAGGGTAAGTTACCGGTACTACTGGTCCATTTATTCTGACATCAGTCGTCAGTTATATCACCACGTTAGCAGGGTAAGTTACCGGTACTACTGGTCCATTTATTCTGACATCAGTCGTCAGTTATATCACCACGTTAGCAGGGTAAGTTACCGGTACTACTGGTCCATTTATTCTGACATCAGTCGTCAGTTATATCACCACGTTAGCAGGGTAAGTTACCGGTACTACTGGTCCATTTATTCTGACATCAGTCGTCAGTTATATCACCACGTTAGCAGGGTAAGTTACCGGTACTACTGGTCCATTTATTCTGACATCAGTCGTCAGTTATATCACCACGTTAGCAGGGTAAGTTACCGGTACTACTGGTCCATTTATTCTGACACCAGTCGTCAGTTATATCACCACGTTAGCAGGGTAAGTTACCGGTACTACTGGTCCATTTATTCTGACATCAGTCGTCAGTTATATCACCACGTTAGCAGGGTAAGTTACCGGTACTACTGGTCCATTTATTCTGACATCAGTCGTCAGTTATATCACGATGTTAGCAGGGTAAGTTACCGGTACTACTGGTCCATTTATTCTGACATCAGTCGTCAGTTATATCACTACGTTAGCAGGGTAGGTCCATTTATTCTGACATCAGTCGTCAGTTATATCACGACGTTAGCAGGGTAAGTTACCGGTACTACTGGTCCATTTATTCTGACACAAGTCGTCAGTTATATCACCACGTTAGCAGGGTAAGTTACCGGTACTACTGGTCCATTTATTCTGACACCAGTCGTCAGTTATATCACCACGTTAGCAGGGTAAGTTACCGGTACTACTGGTCCATTTATTCTGACACCAGTCGTCAGTTATATCACCACGTTAGCAGGGTCAGTTACCGGTACTACTGGTCCATTTATTCTGACATCAGTCGTCAGTTATATCACCACGTTAGCAGGGTAAGTTACCGGTACTACTGGTCCATTTATTCTGACATCAGTCGTCAGTTATATCACGACGTTAGCAGGGTAAGTTACCGGTACTACTGGTCCATTTATTCTGACATCAGTCGTCAGTTATATCACGACGTTAGCAGGGTAAGTTACCGGTACTACTGGTCCATTTATTCTGACATCAGTCGTCAGTTATATCACGACGTTAGCAGGGTAAGTTACCGGTACTACTGGTCCATTTATTCTGACACCAGTCGTCAGTTATATCACGACGTTAGCAGGGTAAGTTACCGGTACTACTGGTCCATTTATTCTGACACCAGTCGTCAGTTATATCACGACGTTAGCAGGGTAAGTTACCGGTACTACTGGTCCATTTATTATGACACCAGTCGTCAGTTATATCCCGACGTTAGCAGGGTAAGTTACCGGTACTACTGGTCCATTTATTCTGACACCAGTCGTCAGTTATATCACGACGTTAGCAGGGTAAGTTACCGGTTCTACTGGTCCATTTATTCTGACACCAGTCGTCAGTTATATCACGACGTTAGCAGGGTAAGTTACCGGTACTACTGGTCCATTTATTCTGACATCAGTCGTCAGTTATATCACGACGTTAGCAGGGTAAGTTACCGGTACTACTGGTCCATTTATTCTGACACCAGTCGTCAGTTATATCACGACGTTAGCAGGGTAAGTTACCGGTACTACTGGTCCATTTATTCTGACACCAGTCGTCAGTTATATCACGACGTTAGCAGGGTAAGTTACCGGTACTACTGGTCCATTTATTCTGACACCAGTCGTCAGTTATATCACGACGTTAGCAGGGTAAGTTACCGGTACTACTGGTCCATTTATTCCTACACCAGTCGTCAGTTATATCACGACGTTAGCAGGGTAAGTTACCGGTACTACTGGTCCATTTATTCTGACACCAGTCGTCAGTTATATCACGACGTTGGCAGGGTAAGTTACCGGTACTACTGGTCCATTTATTCTGACACCAGTCGTCAGTTATATCACGACGTTAGCAGGGTAAGTTACCGGTACTACTGGTCCATTTATTCTGACACCAGTCGTCAGTTATATCACGACGTTAGCAGGGTAAGTTACCGGTACTACTGGTCCATTTATTCTGACACCAGTCGTCAGTTATATCACGACGTTAGCAGGGTAAGTTACCGGTACTACTGGTCCATTTATTCTGACACCAGTCGTCAGTTATATCACGACGTTAGCAGGGTAAGTTACCGGTACTACTGGTCCATTTATTCTGACATCAGTCGTCAGTTATATCACGACGTTAGCAGGGTAAGTTACCGGTACTACTGGTCCATTTATTCTGACACCAGTCGTCAGTTATATCACGACGTTAGCAGGGTAAGTTACCGGTACTACTGGTCCATTTATTCTGACACCAGTCGTCAGTTATATCACGACGTTAGCAGGGTAAGTTACCGGTACTACTGGTCCATTTATTCTGACACCAGTCGTCAGTTATATCACGACGTTAGCAGGGTAAGTTACCGGTACTACTGGTCCATTTATTCTGACACCAGTCGTCAGTTATATCACGACGTTAGCAGGGTAAGTTACCGGTACTACTGGTCCATTTATTCTGACACCAGTCGTCAGTTATATCACGACGTTAGCAGGGTAAGTTACCGGTACTACTGGTCCATTTATTCTGACACCAGTCGTCAGTTATATCACGACGTTAGCAGGGTAAGTTACCGGTACTACTGGTCCATTTATTCTGACACCAGTCGTCAGTTATATCACGACGTTAGCAGGGTAAGTTACCGGTACTACTGGTCCATTTATTCTGACACCAGTCGTCAGTTATATCACGACGTTAGCAGGGTAAGTTACCGGTACTACTGGTCCATTTATTCTGACACCAGTCGTCAGTTATATCACGACGTTAGCAGGGTAAGTTACCGGTACTACTGGTCCATTTATTCTGACACCAGTCGTCAGTTATATCACGACGTTAGCAGGGTAAGTTACAGGTACTACTGGTCCATTTATTCTGACACCAGTCGTCAGTTATATCACGGCCTTTCCATGGTAAGTCACCGGTACTACCGGTCCATTTATTCTGACACCAGTCGTCAGTTATATCACGGCCTTTCCATGGTAAGTCACCGGTACTACTGGTCCATTTATCCTGACACAAGTCAGTCAGTCAGTCGTAATGCTAACCCCACAACTCTGAGCGCCAAAGAGGTCAGCCATTACTACCATCTATCTGATATTGTGTCTTGTTCTTTACTATTCACATGCTGACATTGACGGTTTCTGATATTGTGTCTTGGTCTTTACTATTCACATTAGGACGGTTTCTGGTATGACTGTGCTGCAGAACGCAGATGAAACCATTCTAGACGTACCAAGACGCAGTTTAGATATATGAGAAGTCATAGAGGTATATTTGATTTTCATTCAGTTTCAGAACTCCTGTATAATTTATGTGCATACACGCAGGAATATGTTGTGCTGTCGGCTACCAAAAAGGGGTGGGTTTGATCGAGATAATCCTGCGTTATTTGTGGTGACTTTGTTTGCCTAATATGTGTGGACTGTGAATAAGTTATACTAAATCAGAGCCTTTAAAGACCATCACAGTGCAGAGCTCTAGATAGATAAGGGGCGTTTTGCATTTTCTAAAATCCTTATTTGACCCTCTAACCCTATGTTGTGGGTACTCAAAAGAATCGTCTCATTGAGACGATTATTTTAAGTACCCACAGCATAGGGTTTGCTTTAATAATAACCTCTGCACCTCTTATCTGGACATCTGCAGTGAAAACAGATACATATCAGAAGACGTCTTGATACGGCATTCGTTTTGGAACAAGGAGCGGAGCGTCATTTTACTTCGATAATTAATGTAATACATAGTTTATTGGCTTTCAGACAATATACCAAACGTCCATTATATAATAATTAAAAACTTTGAGAATGCGAGAAGAAACTATACGTTAACCCCCCCCCCCCCCCCCCCCCCCCCCCATCCCTTCCCTTATGCACAAAGTCGATTCTTCCATGTTGATAATTGGACCACTCTATTTCACGTCCAACAGGAAATTTGGCAACAATTATGTATAAGTGGCAAATAATGCGGATTTCAGGAGAGACGAGATCTCTCAACCGAATCTGCATTGTTTGCAAAAACCTTTAATTGCCATTGATAGCGAAAGGGTTAAACTTAGTTTTTTCCCTACAAAACAAAGTTGTCTGCTGCAGATTCGTTTATTCTATGAAAGGGTTATACTAATTCGATGATATCCGTTTGTAAAGCTCATTTCTATGTACCTCATGTTTTGTTTTCTTTGTACAAACTAGGAATAATAAAGAAATTGAATCATATTGAACCATATACAGTTCCACGTGAAAATGTTGAAGAATAACCGATACAATGGATACGCTAGGGCCTTCTTTCACAAACCGTTCCTATGATTTATATGTTCAATAAATGTCTTGTCTTCAATAAGGTGCGCTAGAAAACAAATAAACACTTTCCATCATGCTGACGCGCTCTGACGCATCTGAAGTTGTTAACAATGTGACAAAAGAAACTCTTGCTCAAAATGAACGGTTTCTCTCTTTGTCATATTTGTTCATCTCCTTTTAAAACGTACATCATCATTTTCAGAGATCTTCCAAGGCTTGTCATTGTGCTTTCAAAGAAGTTGACGGCGGCATATTAGTTGAATGTAGGAAAGTGTTAACCGAGATAGCGCCGAGCTAATTCTAGACCGAGATACAACGTGTCAAACTTTACAGTTACACCCATTTAACCCTTTTAGCGCCGAGTTGTTTAAAGTAGACTCTTCCATGTTCAAACTCGGACGACTCTATTTTCATGTTATAGGATTTTTGGAATATCTTTATAACTCACAGCCAAACAATGCAGATTTCAGGTGAGACAGCTCGTTACGAGCTGACTCACCTGAATCTGTATTGTTTGCAAAACGCTCAATATTGCCTTTGGCGCTGAAAGAGTTAACATGAAACTACAAATGTGTCTTGGCAACATGAAACACACGTCTCAACTATTATGATTAATCCTATCCTTCTCCAAAAAAAAGGCTCACCGGTTGCCATGGCAACGTGCTTCATACATCCAATAAGTGGTTTATTGAAGCAATATCCAATTACTGAGTTATGATACATAATTTGATTTTACCAAATATTAATTATAACACTTTATCATGTAGTGGTGACACCGTTGGTCTGGGGAGACAAATATTTTCGCATTGTCATTTCGGATGGAATTAGATTAATGAATTCATTGAATAATTATGGGGATAATTGTATCTTTTAGGAGGAAATTTTACAAGTTTTCATCCAAACTAATTATCGTTTTAGAATTAGATTGGCTCTGATCGTTTGTTCTTGATCTAATTAACTTTTAAAATGTTGCCATAATGCAATAGAAAAATAGAACCCCGTTATTCGTTCGGATAATTGCAAATGTGGCTCTTTGTTGGATGTTTTAAACAATACTTTATGCTATCATTATAAATATGAACTCTATATTAAAATTGATAGCATTAAGACCAATCCGGGCCATACCCCCAACTTTAATCCCAGCTTTAACAATAAATCGAAATGCAGACGATATTGTAAAACATTAAGGAAATATTATGCAAACTCTCTGTAAATATATCTCTTTCAGCGCTGAATTGTTTAAAGTAGACTCTTCCATGTTCAAACTCGGACGACTCTATTTTCATGTTTTTAGGATTTTTGGAATATTTTTATAACTAACAGCCAAACAATGCAGATTTCAGGTGAGACAGCTCGTTACGAGCTGACTCACCTGAATCTGTATTGTTTGCAAAAAAGCTCAATATTGCCTTTTGCGCTGAAAGAGTTAAAGCGTATTTATTGAATAGAGTTAACGGTCCTGAAAGCCACATTTTTAAAATGGTTCAATTTTGTTTTGTTTGTTTGTTTGGAGTTTAACGCCGCTTTCAACAGCTTTGGTCATATCACGGCGGTCAGTGCACCTACCCATGTTTTCCTGGCTTTCCCACACCAGTACTTACACAACATTCTTTCGAAGCCACTGACTACTTTCTCACATAGATCAGAGGTGAGAGGCAATGGAAAACATCGCCCGAAAGAATGTCGCCGCAACCGGGTATCGAACCCGTGACCTCCAGATCACGAGTCAGATACGCTACCAATTGAGCTACCCGGCCGGGTTAAAATGGTTCAAAAGTTGTCTTTAATGATTTCACTTTCCAATACAATAAACATCTAAATATTGATCGTGTATGCTTCATTTTACTGGGTAGACCTACCCAATAAGCCGAATTGAGTACATTTTCATGACGTTCAATTGATTGTTTTTCAACATTTACTGCCAAAATAGTTTTGAACTATTTATTACTTACTTTGTTATCGCTATAAGCAATATTCGCAGAAGTTTAAACATTTCAAATTTTTCATCTCCATCTGGAGTTCAGGACGTTTAAGACACTGTGGCAAAAGGAGAACAAAGTTATCATGAGCATTTTCTCCTTTTGCAACAATACGTGTTAAAGCCGTCTGCTGCAATTGGCATTAGCATGCGTCGTCTGCAGATATGATAGGAGAAAACACCTTCCGGTCTTATGTCCAGTCAAAAAGTGATGTACGCCATATGAGCTGAAACTCTTTCAGCGTTGAATTGTTTAAAGTAAACTCTTCCATGTTCGAAATCGGGCATCTCCATTTCTTACGTAATAAGAGTTTTTGAATAATTTGATAACTTGATTGCAAACAATGCTGATTTCAGTGAGACATCTCGTCTGTGTTGTTTGCAAAACCCTCAATACTGCCATTGACACTGAACGAGTTAAGATGAACTCGTAATCTGTTATCATATATGATTGAACGGGAATAAGAGCTTACAGAAAGAACATTATAATATGGGGAAAAACACGTCAAATAATCCTGATTTGCAACAATGCTTAGAGGGTACTACAATGATGCATATGAGATACTAATACTTTGCCTAGAATGCACTAAACTATTTATTAGGCACTCAGTCGATGCCAAAATGCACTAAAATAATGCCTAAAAGGGGCACTAAGACGATGCCCAAAAGGCACTTAAAGAAAACATAAAATGCACTAAAACAATGCCAAAAAGACACTTAAACAATGCCTAAAAGGCACTTATACAATGCCAAAAAGGCACTTAAACAGTGCCAAAAAGGCACTTAAACAATGCCTAAAAGGCACTTATACAATGCCAAAAAGGCACTTATACAATGCCAAAAAGGCACTTAAACAATGCCAAAAATGCACTTAAACAATGCCAAAAATGCACTTATACAATGCCAAAAAGGCACTTAAACAATGCCAAAAAATGCACTTATACAATGCCAAAAATGCACTCATACAATGCCAAAAAGGCACTTAAACAATGCCAAAAATGCACTGAAACAATGCCAAAAATGCACTTATACAATACCAAAAAAAAATATGCACTTATACAATGCCAAAAATGCACTTATACAATGCCAAAAAGGCACTTAAACAATGCCAAAAATGCACTGAAACAATGCCAAAAATGCACTTATACAATGCCAAAAAGGCACTTAAACAATGCCAAAAATGCACTGAAACAATACCAAAAAGGCACATAACCAATGCCAAAAATGCACTAAAACAATGCAAATAAATCACTTAAACAATGCCAAAACTGCACTAAAAAAATGCCAAAAAAGCACTAAAACAATGCCTAAAAATGCACTAAAACATTGCCTAGAAGACACTAAAACAAAGATAAAAAGGCCCTACGACAATGCCTAAATGGCACTTATACAAAACCTGTAAGGCACGAAAGCAATGCATAAACGGCACTTAAACAAACCCTGTAAAGTACGAAAGCAATGTCTAAACGGCACTTAAACAAACCCTGTAAGGCACGAAAACAATGTCTAAACGGCACTTAAACAAAACCTAAACGGCACTTAAACAAACCCTTTAACTAGAATAACGCATAAAAGGCATCAATAACAATGCCTAAAGGGAACTAGAAGCCTAAAAGCCTGATCCTTTCCATTAATATCACTATTTGTCTTCATTTTGTTAGCAATTGAACGGATTAACACGAATACGCTTTGGAATTGCAGTAACCATTTCTTCTTGCATGAACACATAGTTAAATGCATATTAATCCCTTTCACATTTATAACTAATATGAAGCAGACGACCTTTTTAAGATTTGAAATTAATAAACCAAATTGTGAACAAGCCTTGCTTTTGCCATAATGTCTCAGATTGTCGTTTGCTGCAAACTCACATGGTGAAAAGGATTAACTTTAGGCATCACATAATTTCAACATTATCTGTTTTCACAAGTTTTAAAACGAGATATCAGTAGCAATCATATCATATGATTTACAGTGGATTATTTTGTTGATGTTAAATCGGTGAATAATCGTTGTTTCGGGTGGACTTTTTATAACAATTTAAAAATAACTGATTGAAACCATGTCCATGGCGCATCAATCTAACTATTCATTCCGTAAAATAGGGTCCGATTATAAGCCGTTGATTTAATTAATTGGTGTTTTACGCGGTCTCAACATTTTTTTTCAGTTATACGTATAACTGCGTATCCTGGGTAAGTTACTAGTACTACTGGTCCACCTATCCTGACACCAGCCAGTCAGTCGTAATGCTAACCCCACAACCCTGAGCTCCAAGGCGGGCAGCTATTATTACCTTTTTTAAAAGTTCCTAGGCGGACGTTCTACTACTACACCACCGAAACATTGTGAACAAGAATTGACCGCGTTATAGTGCAAACATATTTTCTGTACACTGTTCTGGGAAATACGTAGACACGATACCTTCTGAAAGCTTGAATAACCATGTTTTGTGTTTTTTCATTGTGAAAAGTATTGGACCGAGGTTTCGGAATACATCATACGGTCGTCCGCATCAAAAAATAAGGTCAACACGGTACCTCCGTGCACGTAAGTCAGTTGGTTGACATAGATAGACCACGCGCTTACTTGTATCACAATGTTTCACAGTGTCGTCTGCTACAAATTCGTAAACAATGGTCTACATGTTGAACAGGAGTAATCAATAGGAAGCAGTACGTACATGCATGAAGGTTCAGCAGTACAATTTGACTGTCCCCCGCTTGGATGCTTGAGGACAATTTGAAAGAGGTTATATATACATATTTATATTGGTAAGCATGTATGTTGTTATAAATATATATATCAAAACTTAATTGCGATGTCTCAATTATTTTGAAATCTTATCTAGTACAGCATGTTAACACCGCCTCGGTGGTTAAGTGGTATTCAGCGTCCGCCTCGGTGGTTAAGTGGTATTCAGCGTCCGCCTCGGTGGTTAAGTGGTATTCAGCGTCCGCCTCGGAGCGGGATGTCGCAGGTTTGATCCCCAGCCGGGTTATACAAAATCCTTCGAAAGTGGTAGTAATGGCTTTTCCCTCCTTGGCGCTCATGATTATGGGGGTAAGCATGACGACTGACTCGCTGGTGTCCGGATAAAGGGACCAGTAGTACTGGTCAATTATCCAGGAAACGACGTCAAATAACTGGACAAAATGTGGAAAGCTGCGTAAAACACGGACAATCATATTTATTAAAAAAACTTCTCTTTGTCTGCATGCTAATGCTATCAAGATCAAGGATACTGGGTTTCCACATCCTTTGTTTATTTGATCCTGGTATGAATTATAATGAGAAGATATTAGATCAAAGCTTTTTTGACGTGCATTTCGTTTAAATCACGCAATGTTACAAGCCCAGTTTCACAAATTTTGTACTACGAAACAATCAAACAATGTTTGTTGTCTAGTAAGAACGCTTTCTCCAATAACTAGTCTTCGTTTGAAATATATAACATTTAACGTATTTTCCATGTTTTTTGTGAAATAAATAATACATTTGCTTTATTTGATAAACATCTAAAGCACAGCAAGAGGTGTCGTGTCATACGCACGCCTGGTTTTTACAATGTTCAGAAATGACACTAACCCATGCGAAGTGCAGTTCATAGTTACAGGTGTAATAAAGACGCCCATTTAAAAATATCATGTTACGAGTTTCAGGAAGGCTTAAGCGTTTATAACATTGATTTGAATGTCAACTTTCTTGTCAAAGGTAGAGCCATACCATTTCTTTGCAACGAATCTTACAATGACAAATAAGCAATGCAAGTCTCACTGCTATCTAGCCTCTATTTAGCAAAACATTGCCTCTATTTAGCAAAACATTGAACTCAAATGCGAAGCTTTTCAAAGACTGTTATTTCAAAAAGTGTACTAATTTATGTTAATTGACTTTTAGAAAAATATGCTACTTGCATTGTAGAGACATTTAAATGTTTCATAATTTCTTGAAATGGTTTAATAGAAGGTGAAACAGAAACATGTTTTGTAAATTCGTGCACTTTCCTTGCAAACTGACATCAACCTAGTTAACTTGATATTTCTGTCTAAACGTTTTACTCTTTCACTGCCGAATTTCACAAAGACAACTCTTCCATGTTGAAGATTAGACCAATCTATTTTTCGTCCAACAGGAATTTTTATAACAGTTTATGTCTAAGTGGCAAACAATGCAGATTTCCGGACAGGCATCTCGTCACGAGCTGTCTCAACTGAATTTGCATTGTTTACAAAAAGCCTTTGACAACCTAAGGGTGAATATAGACGTACCGTCAGATGTTGGCGTACATAAACATAACACGACGCTACGCTAAAATATAGATTACATTTCTGTTTTGCTTCTATGTAAATCAACAGGTTTCAACCCTCAAGTGTCACACTTTCTAAACGTTTTACAGGTAGAACACTCAATGTCCAATGAAAAGAGTCAGATATAAAAGAATCCAAACAAATGGGGGTCCTGAATTATGCAAAAAAGAATTCACCCCGTGAAAATGGTTACAGTGATTTTGCGCACAATCCGGCTGGGACAAAACTAGTTTTTTCACTTCCATTATACTGAAACTGATCGATTCATATTTTCCAGTGCATCCTATACATACGTACAATGCAATTAAACGCATTGTCATATATATTCAATGTATTCTGATTAGGGGATTCATTGCCTTTTTTCTACGCAAACAAAAGTTGTTTATGGACTATTTAGCAATTTAGATCAGCATAGAGGCGAATGTATTTGGCGTAATTTGACGGCGGGTTCACCTGAGTATATTTATCGTGACAATTGCATGTTTACTGTTTATTGTTTTTCTCGTGTACCATAATTGTGGTTTGAGATTATAAAGGTTGTGTTCTGTTTTGTTAATAAGATATTGTTTTATCGAGTTAATACGGTGTTTTAACTGTATCTAGATTATGTAAGTATTCCAAAATATAAAGCCCTTAGGAAAACCATTTCTTGGAGGAACCACAACAGAGGGTTTTGTTGAGTCGTGAGAAAAGTATATAGGAGGAAAAAGACCAGTTTTCTCCTCTGACCGCCTCGCTGGAGTAGTGGTAGCGCGTCCGCTTCTAGCGTGGGACGTCGCGGGTTCTATCCCAGCCGGATCATACGAAAGACTTTAAAAATATATAGTAATGTCTGCCCTCCTTGACGCCAAGGATTGCGGTGGTAGAATTACGACTGACTGGCTGATGTCACGTTAAATGGACCTCAAGTACTGGTAACATACCGAGAAATATGTGTCGGAAGCGGCGCAAAACAACAAACACTCAATCAAGTCAATATATTCTCCTCTGAAAAAAGGTGATAGAACGAACACATATTCATGAGCCCAGGATGATTAACAAATACAAAGCTATGAAATGTGCCATACAAAGTAGCACTCCATCATGACCGCCGCGAGCTCGGATCGAAACCAAGACGACTGTCACTTACAAGGTCAACGTGCTGACAAGGATCAAATCAAACAGTTCCAGTGTATCCAGTCTACATTGACAATGAATTTAAACTTATTGTCGCATAGTTAATGCATTCTGGCGACGGCATGCATACCCTCAAGTGTTGTTTAGGGACTATTTGCCTATTTACAAGTATATCAGCTTGGTCGCCATATATTTGAGGTTACATTGTAATAAATATGTGTTTTGGATGAGATACAAATAATATATCTAACAATTTAGAATCAGTCATTTCAATGAAAGCTTCAACAGAAGAAACTCACAAAACGACCTTGCTAAACCACAGCATAACCGACATGAATTCCTTCTATCGTTAGCTGCTGATAGCATCAACACTGTGAATGTGACAATGACAAGGACACCTATTTATTGAAATTATTAAGTCCAACCGTGCATAGTACAAAGTATTTGATTTAAAACATTGTTAAGTTGAGAATGATGTCCTTGTCAATTGTTCACTAACATAAAGATGAAATATAATAGTTTCTTTATTACATCAGAAGTGATTTTATTGATCAATGAATACAAGTTATATTGTATAGATTGTTTATAAAATATCGGTCAAACTCTAAAACCATGTATCTTAAACAGTGCATTCTTGTCGCACTCTGTCTAGCTACAAAACATCTGCGTCTAAACTCTTTTTTGTTAAATTATTTCATACATCATCATCACGCAGAGGAAATCTACAATGAATTATTAAACGAATATGACAATGACAATTTCTTGTTAAAACAAACAGCCAAATTGAGAACGTTAATGATACAATACTTTCAGACATAACAAAGATACTTGTGAAATTTAGTGAACGTTCATAGTACATGTATGCTTTAACGAAACGACACGATCAACAGTTAGTGATTTATAACTTGGTCTTCCTCTGGCGGCGCACACTCTTACCCATACAACCACAGAGGCGGTAAGTTATAAAACATTTCTCCCTCTGGCGGCGCACACTCTTACCCATACAACCACAGAGGCGGTAAGTTATAAAACATTTCTCCCTCTGGCGGCGCACACTCTTACCCATACAACCACAGAGGCGGTAAGTTATAAAACATTTCTCCCTCTGGCGGCGGACAATCTTACCCATACAACCACAGAGGCGGTAAGTTATAAAACATTTCTCCCTCTGGCGGCGCACACTCTTACCCATACAACCACAGAGGCGGTAAGTTATAAAACATTTCTCCCTCTGGCGGCGGACAATCTTACCCATACAACCACAGAGGCGGTAAGTTATAAAACATTTCGCTGCAAAGAGCAACTAAGAGCTTTTGCAAATAATGCAGATTCAGGTGAGACAGCTCGTCTCTCCGGAAATCTGCATTGTTTTACCGCTAAGACATTATAGTTTAAAGAGTTCACGTTGGACGAACAATGGAGTGGTCCAATTTCAAACATGGAAAAAATCAACTTTGTGAAATTCGGTAGTGAAAATGTTAATATAGATGTTATTCACTCGAATAAAACAGTCACATATTTCATCGTTATGCCAAGAACATAGTCTTGAACCAATTACACATGATGTGTACAATCTTTTGAATCATTTAAACGAGGCTCATTAAGAAAGAGCCAAAGCAACCCAGAAGGAGATTATATTTGTCTAGTTCATAATGTACAGTGCAACCTGTGTATAAAGACAATCCATGGGAAGGCAACAATCCGGTCTGTGTGTACCGATTGATTTCTTCAATTGCAGGGTCATTTGTGCAGAAAATGAATAATTGGGAAATTAAACGTGTGGTTGCTAAAGACGGGAAATTGTGATTTCTAGGTCTTTGGCACAGGTTTGACTGTCTATAGGCATCCAAATTAGGGACGAATGTTGACGCATATCTTCCTGCATCAGGCGCGTAGCTTGGCAATATTCAATGTGTAGGCCATCTCGTGAGAAAATCAACATTGTGGACTCTGCGTAAAGTATCGACCCGGATCAGCCTAAGCATGCCACGCAGGCGTACCCGGATAAACACTTTTCGCCTCCTGTGGATTTTCTGTTACAGGAATCACTACTCTATCTATCCCCCCTTAGACGGAATGTGTCGGCCGGATCAGTCTGCGCGGACAGCGCAGGCTGATCTGGTCGGTACATTACGCAGATGTCTATCGCCGCAGCTGCATGTTGGGGCATTTTTAGAACGGGACGAATGTTGACGCATATCTTCCTGCATACAAGTACAGTCTAACTTAAGTCTCCTATTTTCGATTCACATCTTCAATGCAACAAGATCGCCGCGGACAGAATGCCAACGCTTGTCTGTTTTTTTTATAAGTAAAAAAGGGGACATAAGTAAAAAAAAAAAAGGGGGGGGGGGGGCATAACTGAATATTCACTAAGGCCAGAGGTATGTGACTAGGTATAGACATTCGTATTGTTACTAGGATTACATGCACCAAGTTTAATTTGAATCTGTGAACAAAAATTGAATTATGAGGGAAGGTTAAAGTTGTGTGACGACAACACAGACGACAACGACGACGACGCCGAGGGAGCCCGACTGAAATGGTAGTAATGGATTTCCTTATTTTGTGTTCTTGGTTGTGGTGTTAGCGTAATGACAGACTCGCTGTTTTCAGGATAAATTGCCAAGTAGTACTGGAAACTTACATTTACCAAGGAAATGCCTAGATATAACTGAACAATAGATATAACTGAACAATAGATATAACTGAACACTGTTTTGAAAGCCATTATTCGTGTATGCCTAACACTATACTGTGATCATGCGGGCAGGTAACTCCATACTAAATTTGCCCTGAATACTGATCTAGTACTTTAACATCTATTTAAAATTGCAAAAATATGAAACCACAGGTCTATATTTCCCTATTAAAAAGATCAAGTATACTTATACAGAATCCTCTGTAAGCGATATAACACATACACTGGTTACAACAGATCAATTCATTACACCGAACTATGGCATTCTTTTTTTTATAGTCTGGTTCGTTAGCGAGAGTCAAGCAATTTATAATTATAATTATTTTTTCTCTTGACGGTGTATTTTGCTTATCAAGTTAACATCAAACGCGTGCACAACCTTACCGAGCATGTCAACGTGAGTAATAAATTCACTCGCTTCCGGCCTAATCGGAAATTGATGGTTCAGAATGCTTCGGTGATATTTAGCAACATGGAATTTGATGCGTTAAAATGCAACACAAATAGGGAGCACCCTTTGCTTGTTGACGATCCCAGCGTCGTTTTCATAACTTTAAAACAAATGTTTAATTAACGCAATTGTCATTTATCCCTTTTGCGAGGTCCAATTTAATTTAAAGGAAGCACTTATTTCTTAATATATTACAAACTTTAGGCGAGGGTAGTTAGCCATCAAACATGTTTACATACAAATGTTAACTCTCCGATTAAGGATCAAGTCAAGGTTTCTCTCGTATTGGCAACTAAGGAGGATGCACACATTGGACGACTTCAGGGGCGTAGCTGGGCAACAATCAATGTGTAGACCCGGATCAGCCTAAGTATGCCACACAGGCCTACACGGATAGACACTTTTCGCCTCCTGTGGATTTTCTGTTTCAGGAATACCTTCTGTATACATTTATCCCCCTAAGACGAAATGTGTCGGCCGGATCAGTCTGCGCGGACAGCGCAGGCTGATCTGGTCGATACATTACGCAGATGTCTATCGCCGCAGCTGCATTTTGGCGCATTTGGAGAACGAAAATGTGTAGGCACGTGCCTACAGTGCCTAAAGGGAGCTACGCCCCTGGACTTTTAGAAAGCAATTCTATAGTCTATTTATCTTGAACAGAACAGAACAGAACAACTATTAATGAAAATATACAGCATACATGTACGTGTATCTTGTCATACAAAACATACTTATATATGTATTATTGCAATTCAAACACGGTTATACCACAACATGAATATGATGTAAGATCATCAATTGTTTATACGTAATACTACTGTGTTTTTCATGAGTTATTTGTTATAGTATGCGACTCCTTTTCCGAATTCGGTGAATGATCTGGATACACTCTTGTCGTAAGTGTTTAAAGGTTTTTTTCTATTTTTTTTATAGCGCTCTTCAAATATAACGTTAGATAACTAAGGGAAGCCGAAGAAACTTTAATTGATTATGTCTTCGTGATTGAATTTGAAGCACATTTAATGCATAATATATTGTGTTGACATAGATATATGCACTTGAATGATAAACGGTTATTCATTTAAATTATTATAGGTTTACGCAAGATTCAACAATAGTAATATTCATCACGGAGCTTCCTTTGTTAAAGTACAGAACTTGCCACATGTTGTTTACGCTGGACATACAATGTGTACATCGTGTTATCTCTGTCTATGGTCTTTCGACAAGCAGTTGTTTGGCAGCATGAACGCTTTGATATGGAACTACTTTTCCTAAGGGCCATGTCATGACACACGCAATTACATTGCATTTGAAGACTGCAACTGTTAGACTAAATACAGAGGCACAATTAGATCTTCCACACCAGAACAACTGTTAGACTAAATACAGAGGCACAATTAGATCTTCCACACCAGAACAACTGTTAGACTAAATACAGAGGCACAATTAGATCTTCCACACCAGAACAACTGTTAGACTAAATACAGAGGCACAATTAGATCTTCCACACCAGAACAACTGTTAGACTAAATACAGAGGCACAATTAGATCTTCCACACCAGAACGGACTGTTAGACTAAATACAGAGGCACAATTAGATCTTCCACACCAGAACAACTGTTAGACTAAATACAGAGGCACAATTAGATCTTCCACACCAGAACAACTGTTAGACTAAATACAGAGGCACAATTAGATCTCTTCCACACCAGAACAACTGTTAGACTAAATACAGAGGCACAATTAGATCTTCCACACCAGAACAACTGTTAGACTAAATACAGAGGCACAATTAGATCTTCCACACCAGAACAACTGTTAGACTAAATACAGAGGCACAATTAGATCTTCCACACCAGAACAACTGTTAGACTAAATACAGAGGCACAATTAGATCTTCCACACCAGAACAACTGTTAGACTAAATACAGAGGCACAATTAGATCTTCCACACCAGAACAACTGTTAGACTAAATACAGAGGCACAATTAGATCTTCCACACCAGAACAACTGTTAGACTAAATACAGAGGCACAATTAGATCTTCCACACCAGAACAACTGTTAGACTAAATACAGAGGCACAATTAGATCTTCCACACCAGAACAACTGTTAGACTAAATACAGAGGCACAATTAGATCTTCCACACCAGAACAACTGTTAGACTAAATACAGAGGCACAATTAGATCTTCCACACCAGAACAACTGTTAGACTAAATACAGAGGCACAATTAGATCTTCCACACCAGAACAACTGTTAGACTAAATACAGAGGCACAATTAGATCTTCCACACCAGAACAACTGTTAGACTAAATACAGAGGCACAATTAGATCTTCCACACCAGAACGGACTGCACTTAAATTTACTTTTTTGTTTAAGACTAAGTGATCAAAAAATTGATTATTGGTACAAAGTGTTTTACTGATTTTCTTCCCTTTGGAAGACCTACTATACAAAGATTAATACAGAGAAGTTGAAATATTCACTCTTCATATATCAAAACATTCTCGTATACTCTTACTATACAGTTCTATGGGAATACACAATTTCCCACGACCGGGTTCAAAAACATTCTCTATAATTCCCATATATGGATAACGGACAAACGATAACCCAATTACCCCATGTATGAAGAGAGGGTCATATTGCAAAGTAATTTGTAGCCGTGCATCCAATCACCAATTATACACTGCCGATACCGAGATTTATCCATCAACAATAGTCGGCTCAATTAACTGCCGAATATCACAAAGTCGACTCTTCCGGGTTTAAATTAGGACCAGTCCATCGTTCGTCCAACAGGGAATTTGGAAAAAATTATGTCTACGTGTCAAACAATGCAGATTTCAAGAGAGACAGCTCGTTTGAAAAAGCCTTCAATTGCCTTTGGCAGCGAAAGAGTTAATACATTCGATGAGATGTTTGCGTGTGCTATTTTTTTACTAACACTTTTAAGACGTGTGTGTTTGTTTGAGTGTTTATTTGTTTGTCTGTAAGATGTTATACGCTACCTCAACAATTGTTCAGTTATATATACATTGTAGTAAATGTAATCATTTCATTTTTTTGACGTGTGTTTTGATTACACTTTAAAGACGATTGATTATTTGTTTGTATCGTGTTATACGGCGCTTTCAACACATGTTCAGTGATAACATGTCCTTACCATGTTAAGATACCTGTACTACTGGTTCATATATGGTTTTGTGATACGCAATCCGTTGAGGATGAGATACATTTTGTGTTACATTGTGGACTATATAATCATATCAGAGAAAACGTGTTCCAAGATATATTACTTAACGATGTGTTTATGAATAATAATTTTGAAGGAAAAATGACGTATCTAATTCAAACATTGCCAAGTATTTTGTTCAAGCCTATCTCAAACGTAGAAACGTTATATATATTAACTAATCTCATAATTGATCATGTTGAATCATTCTATCATACAATTCAGTCAGATTATAATTACGTAAATATGTAGTTAACTAGACTATACGTTTAATTATTTCAACTCAACCCATTTATATTTGATCTATATTTATTTATTAACGAAATGGACACTTGTAAGTTGTACTTATATAAAGGTGACTAATAGGCCCAAGGGGCCGGGTGCTATTTATTGTGTTGTATTGTTTGTATTGCTTGTAAAATATGCACATGTCACTATAATAAAATATTTACTTACTTACTTATATCATTATATGGTAATCTGGCTATTTGCTGCTTGACTTTTCTATCGCTTGTTTCTACTGGAATATATTCATCCACAGCAACGGCAGTGCACTTCACACGATACACTGTCTTCGGAGGTTTCGGCATGTGTTTAAAGACAACCCATGGGATTTGGTCTTTAGTTAAAGGGTCATTTGTGCAGAAAATAAGAAACCAAAAGCGTAAATGCTATAGACAGGGATTTGCTTAACAAAGGCGGCCTTAAGCACAGGTTTGACTGTATATTGTTAGAAAGACGCACATACACCAGGTAGCTATATATATATGCAAAAGCTTACTTCAAACGCAAGAATTCCTCATATAGATAACCGCCATAGTCAACCACTGGAATATATATATAGGATCTGACATGAGTTGTCATTTCATATAAAGTAACTTTATTAAGCGAGCCTCTGGCGAGTTTAATAACACATTTCTTGGACGAGTTTAATAAAACTTAATGAAATGACAACGAATGTCAGATTATTTTTATTACATGACGAAACACAAAAGAAACTAATCACACACAAACATATTTTTATGACCGATAATGGTCCATTTATCGTGACGTTTGTGTTTACCGGATACACGCTCTCAACATTGTAAACATTCGCGGACGAATACAAAAATAGTGATTCGGTCATGTTATATTACATATGTGACATATAACGAAATACGTATGGGTATATTAGATAAGATACAAGCATTGTCATGTCATAAATGTATTTATTTCTATGATAGTTATATGTATATAGTCATTGTGATAATATTTTTTTCAGATGACTTATGGACCCGTCGAGACGAGCGCGGAAAATGTTATGCCATTTTGCTTCATAATTTTAAAACTTATGTACAAATCACTTTACTAAAATATTCCCTCTTCTTCAGAATGTGAGTTTCAGAATGTGCCATTTGTAAACCCCATACAAGGTAATATTCTATACAAACAAGAGATCCAAGAGGCCACTATCGTTCTACTGCCATAATATGCCTATGTGGCCTACGCCTTGTGTTAAATTAATGTAATTTTGCAGAAAAAATAGGAACGTCACCAAAGACATATTTATATGAACGTTTTTAAAAATCGGACATATATATTCTAAAAGGAGATACATACGGAATATTACGTTGCGGGAGCGATAAAAGGGTTTGTATTGCCCGACAAGTAGCGTGGAAAAATCGATATCTTACGAGACCGAAGGTCGAGTAAGATATGGATTTTCCCACGCTACGAGTCGTGCAATACGTACCCATTTATCGCTCCCGCAACGTAATATTCCTTTTATTATATACCTACGAGCTATGAAGAGCGAAAAAACTATTAAATATACAGATTCAATACATTGTTTATTGGGGATACCTTGCTGAAAGTATTCCGCGCACTGTCTGACGTCACAATCTTGTATTTACACCGCATGTAGATACGGAATTTTAATCTGTCGTGGTGTATTTGCGCATGTCAATCTGCATGTATTTCCACCGGAAAATGTACAGGCATATAATAAAGTTAGTTAATATCTGAGCATCAACTGCTTAACAGCCCGACTCTATGGATGTTTTCTGGTCCAAACATCAATAGTTTGTCGCCGTATGAATTGGCTAATAAAATATTATAAATTTTAATCTACTATTATGCAATTCATCAATGCAATCAAGCATTGATGAATTGTAAAACAAAATTAAATATTCATCTCGATATTCTGATAATTTGAATAACCTGGGGGGACACGTTTAATAGGCTCCACTGTATTAGTAATGTAAATACAAAAGAAAATACGAGGGGCAACAGTTAACCTTTTCCGTCCGTTGTAGGGGTATCAGAAAGCGTCTTCACGAGGGATACGACAGGCGTAAGAAAGCGCATACATGATGGACACGGCTAAACCTGTCACTGGGCTGTCAAACAATGCTTAAGAACCAGTGTTGTATTTTGGTGTAAAATTCCCCCTTAAGGCACTATCGCCGACAAATGGTAGAAGTCTCATGGCCGCTTAAGGTGATCGATACTGATCACGAATTATATCTAAAATCATTCAATTGGTTTAATTTGTACATGCAAGCTCAAAGTAAAATAAAAACATCCTTACTATAGAAATGACATGTCGTTAAATATCCAGTACTTGTTACACATTTATATATATATATATTTTTGTTTTTTTGTTAAGACCATTTGACCAAATTTCTTAACAGACCAGATTAAAAAAAAAGAATATCGGTTAAGTCAAACCCTTAAGTCAAAGTTATCTACTGGTTTACTTTTTTTAAAAAAAATGGATGCAGGGATAGAGCGGCGGCCTGTCGTACAGAAGGTCCGGGGCTTGACTCCCGTGATGAGCGGGTTCTGCCTTTTGGATGTTTCACACAAACAGCACGAGTACTGCTAAGGTCTCCAGGAAGCAGACATCGAGCATTATTAATATACGTTGAAAGCTAATTTCGCAATCGATGTAAAACAAGAATGATTAAACTAAGTAAATCTGAAAATAAACAACAACAGTATTTTCCAATGACGTGCCAACAATGAGTATCGATGTATCATAACGTATTGACTGATTTTCCTTGTTATTGTGTTTTATTTCACTGAAAAGACTGTGATTGAATCAGTTATGTGTTAGCTTCAAATATTTGATGAGCTGACGATGCAATAGGATCACCGACGCAGGATAACACATTTTTACCACGATAAACGGGGAGTAAACTCGTATCTTTTGGGAAATCCATCGAATCACGATTTCATATTCAAGCTATAAAGTAAAAGAAATAAACAATTGTATATACCAATGTTAAAATAGTGGGTCATGGTGGATTGCACTTGGGCAAGGCACATTTTCTAGCCTTGTACTGGTTTGTTTACCCAGGGAACCATCCTCGGTACCCAGGCTATTCATAAACTATATGATACCCTGGGCAAATTGGCTAGCGAAACTTCGTAAAGCATGCACCACGATTTACTCGGTAACTACACTGTAATTTTCGTATCGCATGAGGTTTGTGTCATGCGGCCAATCAAGCAGCTGCATTTTACCTCATAAATTATTCATGAGTACGAGATGTTTACAGCCAAGTTGCCCAGGGTATCATATATTTTACGAATAGCCTGTGTACCGAGGATGCCAGGGAACATGAATAAGTGAACTGTCGCCGTGATATAACTGAAATATTGTTGAAAGCGACGTAAAACCCCAATAAATAAATAAATAAATAAAAAAGTGGTGATTGTAAACTACGCAGATTATGATCTTATGCGACGGAATATTCACGCGTGATTCCTTTCTATATGTATAGTAACGCGATGTTCAAATCACGTAATATCAATATTAACATTATATTATTATACAGAGCTTTCGTTAAGGGACATCTTTTTGTTCTTAAATCCTTATTTGACACTCTAACCATATGTTGTGGGTACTCAAAAGAATCGTCTGAATGGGACAATTCTTTTGAGTACCCACACTATAGGGTTTGGTTGAGTAATAAGAGAGATATTGTGTGGGTAAATACGAGTTTCTTGCCCTCTATATATACACGGACAGTATATGTTTCCAGGGACAATTATGGTAATGGCGTTATATTTAGTTATCTCTAGTGGCCAGTTATAATTGAATCACGCCATAATCGACCTATGGTAGTTTGAACATTAATCCTTTCCCACGTACAACAAATCGGCAGAACTATGATAACTCTCTATACATGAAGGAAACACCAATGGATATAATTGAAAACATTGGGACAAAAGGAGAAATTGCTCATTGTGAGCATGTATCCTTTTGCCACAATGTTTTAAAATGGTCGTCTGCTGTAGAGGCATCAGAAAGTAACTGTATGTTGGGAAGTACTAATTGAGCGGCGTCTAGAGATGTGTGTTCTTTTAGCGTCCGCGTTCAGTGATTGGTGGATTGGTTGGTGTTTGACGTTATATCACGGCGTTTCCTGGGTAAGTTACCAGTACTACTGGTCTATTTATCCTGACACCAGCCAGTCAGTCGTAATGTTAACCACGCAACCTTGAGTGGCAATGTAATCAGGGCAGCCATTACTTTCATTTTTAAAGTCGTTGGTATTACCCAGCCGGTGATCAAACCCGCAACCTCCAGCACCCGAGGCAAATGCTCTTCTACTACACCACCGAGGCGGTCCCCGCGTATAGTTAATACTCTGGCGAGAGTTGGCATATGCATCGTCTCACCAAAGTATTCACTACCCGTCTACATGTAATCAAGTCTTAGATGCATCCCTTGTACTCACACAACTAGAAATGTAGCCCCAGTAGTTTAAACATACCTATACCCCTTCCTACATACAACATCTCGGCGGCAGTCTACCTTGAAAACATATTGGACAACACGCGAACAATCTCAATAAACGGGAGTTTTTTCATTTTATAAATTGAAAACACTGTGACAAATAGTTCAAAGTTCGTCTACTGCAGATGTGTCAGAAAGCGTCTGTATGTGAGAAAGGAATAAAAGGACCCCGTTATGGAAAGTAAAATTGTCATGCTTTATTACGATCAGATCATCTAATGTTAAACTTCATTACGATCAGATCATCTAATGTCATACTTTATTACGATTAGATCATCTAATGTCATACTTCATTACGATTAGATCATCTAATGTTATACTTTATTACGATCAGATCATCTAATGTCATACTTTATTACGATCAGAACATCTAATGTCATACTTCATTACGATTAGATCATCTTTTGTTATACTGTATTACGATCAGATCATCTAATGTCATACTTCATTACGATTAGATCATCTTATGTTATACTTTATTACGATCAGATCATCATATGTCATACTTTATTACGATTAGATCATCTTATATCATACTTTATTACGATCAGATCATCTTATGTTATACTTTATTACGATCAGATCATCTTATATCATACTTTATTACGATCAGATCATCATATGTTATACTTTATTACGATCAGATCATCTTATATCATACTTTATTACGATCAGATCATCTTATGTTATACTTTATTACGATCAGATCATCTTATGTCATTCTTTATTACGATCAGATCATCTTATGTTATACTTTATTACGATCAGATCTACTTACGTTATACTTCATTACGATTAGATCATCTTACGTTATACTTTATTACGATTAGATCATCTTATGTTATACTTTATTACGATCGGATCATCTAATGTCATACTTCATTACGATTAGATCATCTTATGTTATACTTTATTACGATCAGATCATCTTATGTCATTCTTTATTACGATCAGATCATCTTATGTTATACTTTATTACGATCAGATCTACTTACGTTATACTTCATTACGATTAGATCATCTTACGTTATACTTTATTACGATTAGATCATCTTATGTTATACTTTATTACGATCGGATCATCTAATGTCATACTTCATTACGATTAGATCATCTTATGTTATACTTTATTACGATCGGATCATCTAATGTCATACTTCATTACGATTAGATCATCTTATGTTATACTTTATTACGATCAGATCATCTTATGTCATACTTTATTACGATCAGATCATCTTATGTCATACTTTATTACGATCGGATCATCTAATGTCATACTTCATTACGATTAGATCATCTTATGTTATACTTTATTACGATCAGATCATCTTATGTTATACTTTATTACGATCGGATCATCTAATGTCATACTTCATTACGATTAGATCATCTTATGTTATACTTTATTACGATCAGATCATCTTATGTCATACTTTATTACGATCAGATCATCTTATGTCATACTTTATTACGATCAGATCATCTTATGTCATACTTTATTACGATTAGATCATCTTACATGTATGTCATACTTTATTACGATTAGATCATCTTATGTCATACTTGATTACGATCAGATCATCTAATGTCATACTTCATTACGATTAGATCATCTTATGTTATACTTTATTACGATCAGATAATCTAATGTCATACTTCATTACGATCAGAACATCTAATGTCATACTTCATTACGATTAGATCATCTAATGTCATACTTTATTACGATCATATCATCTAATGTCATACTTCATTACGATTAGATCATCTGATGTCATACTTTATTACGATCAGAACATCTAATGTCATACTTCATTACGATCAGAACATCTAATGTCATACTTGTGTTGTCGGATAATGATAATACTCGTTCTGCGACTAATAGTCAAGCAGATTCATAGAAGAAGTGTGCAAAAAGCATACAACTTGACATGTACACTCAGAAGGCAGTTCTGAACTATATAAGATATTGAGGCAATCTCAACTCATATTACTTTCGGTTTTATTTCCAATAAGACGTATACCATATTTGACAGACTTGTGATGTATTGGGCGACAATATTAGACTCATACACAGTATGCCTATACTCTTATCTCTTAACCTGTTTAAAGACATTCTGATAGTAAATATTAAAACTGAAATTGCCGTGTGCTTTCATAGCAACATTTATCGAAGCTTCCAATTTAAATTGAAGCCAAATCGCTCAAGGCACTTATGAGTAATGACCCTTGAGTTATCAGAAATTGGGCACATTAGCCGTTTCCTTTCTCTAAGTCAAACAGTTTTCTTCAAATTGTCATTAAGCCTGTTTCACACACATCGAGGGCTTGGCGTGAAACGGTTGTAACTAAAAACCTATTTTGAAAACCCTGGTTTAGGGGCAATTTTGACCCGTTTGTAAACAATGCAATTTTAGGTGCCATTGCTCAGAACGAGCACCTAAATTTCCATTGTTTACCAAGAAAAAATATTTAACGCTTATAAAGAGTTTACTGCGAGGTGATTAACCTTGGTAAAAGAATATCAATTTTAGTTACAACCGTTTCACGCCAAGCCCTCGACATGTTTGCGGGTATAATGTATAACGAGTTAAGGTTCTAAAATGTTTATACAACATTATAGTGAACATGGAAGCCTGGATGGCCTGTGTTGAGACACATGCTCATCTTAATATGTGTAGTTCACTAGGGGTCTAGGTAAGTAAAGAGTCAACTGGTCTGTCCGTAGTGTCTCTTTACTCTTCCAACAAAACCCTACGTGAGACGATTTCTTTAAAGTACAAACAACATAGGGCCTAAGGTTTTAAGATCTATAGTTCTGGTTCACAAAATAGACTTCACAAATGGCTTCCCTCATTGGCGGTCAGGGTTGCGGGGTTAGCATTACGATTGACTGGCTTGTGTCAGGAGTAATTGACCAGTAGTACTGGTAACTAGTCAATAAAAAGCCGTGATATAACTAAACATTGCTGAAAGCGGCGTTAAACCAATCAATCATTATGTTCCAACAAAACCCTATGTGAGACGATTATTAAGGGTACAAAAAACATAGGGCTTAATAAATTGAGATCTATAACTCTGGTTTACTAAAGCTCTAAGGTTGGTATTCTTGTGACGTGTCACAGATATACTATACAAATCATCTCCCTTGAAATCAATAATGCTATGACCAGGCAATTAACTTGTAGACATTTATCCAGCTTTTGAAATTCTAAAGTAATTGGTTTTGGCTATACTAACGGTCTTCATTTTTTTCTTTTTAACAAATTAAGGACAGAAAAGCAAAGATCAAACAAGTCTTTAGGTGACTGTACTGAGAGAATGATTTGTAAGAGCTATGTTGGTAATGACAGTTTAACCATTTCCCACATGCATACGCTTTCTGACGGCTCTAAAGCAGAAGGCCTTTGTAAACATTGTGGCAACAGAAGAACCATTTCATAATTTCTCCAGTTATCAAAATATGTGTAAATCTATCAAATAAGTAAACTTGCATTTTTAAGAGATTTTCCAAATGTTTGCCAAACCCATTTTCAAGTCGACTGCTGTATATTTGTTCTATGTGGGAAAAGGTTATCCCTCCTCCCTCCACATGCAATACATATCAAACAGATAGATAGACATTCACCCAACTTCACAGCTTTAAAAGTTGGCTTTCTTTTTGTGAATGTATTATATGTTGATTTGAAACAGTGTATATATGTTAACAATCAATACATATGTTATATTTTGTTTTCTCTGCAAACGTCTAACAGTTTACACCAAAAGAACATATAAGGTAATAGGCAAGCAATTGATCGTTGGGTGTTTTACGCCGCTTCCAACATTTTTTTTAAAATTATATCACGACGTTACCAGTACTACTGGTCCAATTATTCTGACACCAACCAGTCAGTCGTAATGCTAACCCGCTAAACCGAGCGCCAAGGAGGGCAGACATTACTAATATGTATAAAGTATTTGGTTAAACCCAGCTTGGGATCGAACCCGTGACCTCCCGCACCCGAGGCGAACGCTCTACCGACGAGGCTGTACATGATACAGGTGAATGCAGTTAGCTCGTAGATCGTAGATCGTAGCTCAACCATCAACAAATGTAGTTGGTTGATCTGGGTCGTAGATCGTAGCTCAAACACTGAAAACAATTAGAGATTTGCTTGATCTGGGTCGTAGCTCAACCACTCAAAACACATAGCGAATTGGTTGATCTTGGTTGTAGATCGTAGCTCGACCAATTCAAACTATCAGAGAATTGGTTGATCTGGGTCGTAGATTGTAGCTCAACCACTGAACAACCGTTCATAGTTGTTAGACCTGGGTCGTATATCGTAGCTCAATCACTCAAAGCACAAGTCGAATTGGTTGATCTGGGTCATAGATCGTAGCTCAACCAATAAAAACAAATAAAGAATGGGTTGATCTGGGTAGTAGATTTTAGCTTATCTACTGCAAAAAGATATATAGTTGGTTGACTTAGGTCGTACATCGTAGATCAACCAATCAAATTACATAGCGAATTGGTTGATCTGGGTTGTATATCGTAGAGCAACGACTAACAACAATCAGATAATTGGTTGATCTGGGTCGTAGATATTAGCTCAACCATAACAGAATACATTACCAATTGGTCGATCTTGGTCCTAGATCATAGCTCAAACTTTCAAAACAAATAGTGAATTGATTGATCTGGGTCGTAGATTGTAGTGCAACCACTACGACGCAGATCAACCTATCCTCTATCTGTTTTGAATGGTTAATCTATGATCTACGACCCAGATGAACCAATACGCTAGCACTTCACGAAAATTGGGATTTAAATTAGAAGTAAATTTCCTTAAATTTCCTTAAATTCCGAAATTTACTTGAAGTGCAAGTAAATTTTGGAATTTAAGGAAATTTAAGGAAATTTACTTCTAAATTAAATCCCAATTTTCGTAAAGTGTAGGTATTGTGAGTGGCTAAGCTACGATCTACGACCCAGGTCAGCCATTCTCTATGAGTGGTGAATGGTTCAGTTACGATTTATGACCCAGGTCAACTAATTTGCTAGAAGTTTTGAATGGTTGAGCTACGATTTACGCCCTAAATCAACCAATACACTAGGTCTTTTGAGCGGCTGAGCTATGACCTACGACCCAGATCAACCAATTCACTATGTGTTTTGATTGATTGAGTTACGATCTACGACCGAGGTTAACAAACTAAATGTTTTTTCAGTGACTGAGCTACGATCTACGATCCAGGTCAACCAATTCGCTAAGCTTTTTTAATAGTTGAGCTACGATCTACGACCCAAGTCAACCAACTACTTGTGTTAATGGTTGAGCCGATCTACTACCCAGGTCAACCTATTCTCCATGTGTTTTGAGTGGTTAAGCTACGATCTACGATCTACAGTGCTAACACCTACAAGCAAGGTGAAGGTAAAGTTTCATGCAGATAAATTGCTACTTTAATTTGCAAGACATATTTCATGAGGTTTAAAAAATGATTTATTAATGCTTTTTAAACATCTAATCAAACCATTATTCTGTTTCTATAGAAACGCGTAACAAAGGCTCTGAACGCATCGTTGTTGTAGTGGATAGACAATCTACGAGCACGTTCTATATTTAAGATCTTATTTACAGCCTTACCCACATACAACAAATGTGCAGCAGACAATTTTAAACACAAATCATCTTTGCAAAAATATGGAAATCTCTTCAAATGAAGGTTTATTTATTGAATAGAGTTGAAAACATTGCGCCAGAAGAGAAAGTGTTGGTTATGCAAGTTCGCAATTCGCAAAAATGTTTTCAAATGACCTGCTGCAGATGTGTCAAAATGAAATGCGTTTTCGAGTGAGTGGGTAAGTTTTTCATGTGCGATCATTCTAAATAGCTTCAAAGTGGTACGTGGCGAACAGGGTCGCACTAATAGCATTATGGCGCATGCGCTGATGTATGTATAACCTTACAAGCACGACTTGTTATATATACACATGTACCTTTGGAATACAATGTTCAACAATTCTAATATTATATTTTATAATATACCTGCACATTTTCCCAAGCAAATACATGCAGATGGTGATGCGCAGTTCAAAGACGACGGATTAAAATTCCGTATTGAATATGTTTAAAATACGGTACCAAATATGGTATTGGTACATCACTGAAATAACTTCATTGAAATATGCTTTGCGTCATTCAAATATAGTATTTCAGCGTGGTTTACAAGCTAATCATTAATTGTATGTTATGTGTAAATTGTATTTCTTTATGTGTAATGTTTCATTATTCTGTCTTAAAAGTTAGCCATGGTATATAATAAAAGGAAAATGATGTTGCAGTAAGTGTTTTAGTATTGTCATCTCGGTCTCGCGAGATACAATTGTCTACGCCCCTCGTAGTAGTACAATACTAAAACCTATATCGCTACTGAAACGAAATATTTCCTATGTATAATATTGTAAACAGCGGTGCAAAATCCCTCAAAACGGACATTTTTACATTTACCTGATGTGCTTGTCGCATTAACTTTAAATTTGTCAAACGTCGGAAAGAAAGTTGGCGGAGCACGGGGGTTTGCACTTGTGAAAATATCTGTAGTATTGAGTATTTGAAGTCAAAATAACCAGATGGTCTTCATAGCGAAGATTTACTGTAACAAAATTAAACAACATGCGAAAAGAGGAATTTTCTCGTTTTAAAGCAATCTTTCTTGTTCCAACTATGTTGCCAGACGTTTTCTGCATTGGAAAAAATTATGGTAAAATGGCATGTTAGGCAAAGAAATCATTCTAATCATGTAGAAACACAAGACGTCAGTTATATCAATCGCGTTAAGCCGACGCGACCGTCTCCGTCGTAGTATGGTGGTAACAGACTTCGCCTGGGGATCAGGAGACCAGGGTTCGAGCCCCAATTGGGTCAGCCCAATTTCTTTAAATATTGTTTTAATGATTCCCTTCATTGGCGCTCAGTGTGGGTTGCAGGACAGAGTATGACGACTGATATATCCATGTCAGGATACAGTATACCAGTACTAAAGGTAATTAACCAAGATAACACAATGATATATTATACCAGAAGTACAGGTAGTTAACCAAGATAACAAAGTGATATATTATACCAGTAATACAGGTAATTAACCAAGACAACACAGTGATATATTATACCAGTAATACAGGTAGTTAACCAATATAACACAGTGATATATTATACCAGTAATACAGGTAACTAACCAAGATAACACAGTGATATATTATACCAGAAGTACAGGTAGTTAACCAAGATAACACAGTAATATATTATACCAGTAATACAGGTAACTAACCAAGACAACACAGTGATATATTATACCAGTAATACAGGTAGTTAACCAATATAACACAGTGATATATTATACCAGATATTAAAGGTAATTAACCAAGATAACACAGTGATATATTATACCAGTAATACAGGTAGTTAACCAATATAACACAGTGATATATTATACCAGATATTAAAGGTAATTAACCAAGATAACACAGTGATATATTATACCAGTAATACAGGTAGTTAACCAATATAACACAGTAATATATTATACCAGTAATACAGGTAATTAACCAAGATAACACAGTGATATATTATACCAGTAATAAAGGTAATTAACCAAGATAACACAGTGATATATTATACCAGTAATACAGGTAGTTAACCAATATAACACAGTGATATATTATACCAGATATTAAAGGTAATTAACCAAGATAACACAGTGATATATTATACCAGTAATACAGGTAGTTAACCAATAAACACAGTAATATATTATACCAGTAATACAGGTAATTAACCAAGATAACACAGTGATATATTATACCAGTAATACAGGTAATTAACCAAGATAACACAGTGATATATTATACCAGTAAAACAGGTAGTTAACCAATATAACACAGTGATATATTATACCAGATATTATTACCAGTAATAAAGGTAATTAACCAACACATTGGTATATTATACCAGTAGTAAAGGTCATTAACCAAGATAACACAGTGATATATTTTATATAATGTTGAAAGTAACATAAGCCATCATTCAAACAAACATGTTATCAGAGGCGGTCCAATATGAGGATAATGGCTTCCCACATTTGCAGTAGAGCTTGCGGCGAATTCATCATGGCTGATGTATCGGCATTGTCAGGATTGAGGGACCGGTAGTACTGGTAATTTACCCAGAAAACGCCGTGATATCATTGAAATACTGTTGAAAAAAGCGCGTAACGGACCATTCAACACGCACGTGCAATAAGGTTGCATTTCCCGTGGCGTAAGTCATGCTATATACATTTCTGAAGGCATCCATTCAACGTGAAAAGGCTTTTAAAGGTTAATGCGGGAAACGAACAAAAGGGTTGTATGTCACAAAAGATCTAATCGGATTTGCCATTTCCATCTTTTGTTGTTAAAGATCAGTTTTTCAGGAACAGATTTAAACCCATTTCTCCTTTAATGATGTCGGAAACTAATCATCCTTAGGGCATCAGCGAAATTCTATTAAAGGTAGTGTATCACGATTTCTGAGTCACGTCGTTTGAACTACAAAGCATGTTCCACTTTCTACTTAAGGACTTCTCCCACCAGCCTGAAGTTATTTTATTAAAAAGACTGCATCACAATTTCTGAGACACACCTATTAAACTACAAATCATTTTCCAAATAATACTTAAGGACCTGCCCCACCATCTTTAAAGAGACTGTATCACTTTATTAAAAAGACTGTATCACGATTTCTGACTCAAACCTATTAAACTACAAAGCATGTTTCAAATACTACTTACGGACCCCCTACCACGACCCTTCAAGGGACTGTATCACGATTTCTGATTCACACCTATTGAACTACAAAGTATGTTCCAAATACTACTTAAGGACCCCCTACCAAGACCCTTTAAGGGACTGTATCACGATTTCTGAGTCACACCTATTGAACTACAAAGTATGTTCCAAATACTACTTAAGGACCCCCTACCACGACCCTTCAAGGGACTGTATCACGATTTCTGAGTCACACCTATTGAACTAAAAAGCATGTTCCAAATACTACTTAAGGACCCACTCCCACGACCCTTCAAGGGACTGTATCACGATTTCTGAGTCACACATATTAAACTAAAAAACATGTTCCAAAAACTACTTAAGGACCCCCAATCAAGACCCTTCAAGGGACTGTATCACGATTTCTGAGTCACACCTATTGAACTACAAAGCATGTTCCAAATACTACTTAAGAACCCCCTACCACGACCCTTCAAGGGACTGTATCACGATTTCTGAGTCACACATATTAAACTAAAAAGAATGTTCCTAATACTACTTACGGACCCCTCCCACGACCCTTAAAGGGACTGTATCACGATTTCTGAGTCACACCTATTAAACTAAAAAGCATGTTCCAAATACTACTTAAGGACCCCTCCCACGACCCTTCAAGGGACTGTATCACGATTTTTGAGTCACACCTATTAAACTACAAAGTATGTTCCAAATACTACTTAAGGACCCCTCCCACGACCCTTAAAGGGACTGTATCACGATTTCTGAGTCACACCTATTAAACTACAAAGCATGTTCCACATACTACTTAAGGACCCCCTACCACGACCCTTCAAGGGACTGTATCACGATTTCTGAGTCACACCTATTAAACTAAAAAGCATGTTCCACATACTACTTAAGGACCCCTCCCACGACCCTTAAAGGGGCTGTATCACGATTTCTGAGTCACACCTATTTAACTACAAAGCATGTTCCAAGTACTACTTAAGGACATCTTAAGTGACGATTGCTATGATTAGGCCAAGACGTAGTTTTTAAGTCAAATCTTTTAAAATACAATCTATTGGATTGGTTAATTGTTTGGTGCTTTACATCGCTATTCACAATTTATCAGTTATATCACGGTGTTTCATGGATTAGTTACCAGTACTACTTGTCCAATTATACTGACACTAGCCAGTCAGTCGTAATGCTAACCCTGAAATCCTGATCGCCAAGGAGGGCAGCCATTAGTACCATTTTGTTAAGTCTTTAGTATGACGCGGCCAGGGATCGAAACAATGCCCTCCCGCACCCGAGGCGGACACTCTAAATTTACACCACCGAGGTAGTGGCTGCCTGTATAAACAGTCCATTGATAGACATTGTGTTTCTTCGCAGTTTAATTGTACATTTTCCCCTCACTATTTTCAGCAACTTTTCACATAAATCGATGTTCCAAGTCATTGGTATGACACGCCGGGGATCGAACCTATGATCTCCCGCACCCGAGGTGGTTGTTTTCGTAGAGCAATGCTCATGTGGATGCTGACATGGGCACAACACATTCATTCCCTGCTTATAGGAATGCGACTGGAAAAACGTCACGTTGATAGATCAAGTGTTATTTGATCCTGCCCGAGGGATAAGGACACGGGTCTTGTAAAACGTGTTCCTGCGCGCCTTAATGGTCAATTACCATTATAAAATGACCATTACCAATCAGGTCTTTGCCAATTCTAATTCCGTGTCTGGTCAAAGTTGGTCGCCTTCTCGGGGGCTACTCCGTCTCGCTAAGGGTTATTGACGATTACAGGCATTGCTGTGTTTTTTATTATTGAAATTGTGAGACCCAAGTCTATATTCAGTAATCCTTCTGCAATATACAGAGATCTTGCGATATCTTGAACATGGGAAAAGTCGAATAATCGTTGAACTAGAACCATTTCATGGAACGGTTCTGTCTTTTAAAAACAGCGTAGCAGCTGTTCTGATTGCTCATACGATTAATAATTACAACTGCTGCTACTCTGCTTTCTTGTGCGGATTCATGTGAGACAGCTGGTAACGAACTGTCTCACCTGAAATATGCATTGTTTACCACTTAGATATTACATTTTACCGAATTTCTTGTAAATGTACCATCCGAGTTATCTAGAGTCGAATGAAACGTTATTCAAGTGTCTACACATATTATTGTACAACTTGCTGGAGAACGAGGAATGTCCCTTAATGGAATTGTAAGACTGTCTGTATTCAGTAATCGGTCTGCAATATACAGTGAACAACTCACGTTAACTTGAACCTGGGAACATTCGAATTAATCGTTGAATTAATTCTGGAACGGGATCTGACTATTGAAAAGAACATAGCAGCACTTTTGATCGCTAAAACAAGCTACCAGAATTACGGCTGCGCTGTTTGTTTTTACATAATTGTTTTACGGGATCTTATTTCATAATGATAATGTTAACACGTTCAGTGTTAATGGCAATATTGTGTTTTTTGCAAATAACACAGATTCAGGTGAGTCAGCTCGTATTACACAGTATACATATTCAGGTGAATCAGCTCGTATAACACGGTATACAGGTTAGTTAGCGCGAATAACACAGTATATATATTCAGGTGAGGAAGCTCGTATAACACAGTATACAGATTCAGGTGAGTCAGCTCGTATTACACAGTATACATATTCAGGTGAATCAGCTCGTATAACACGGTATACAGGTTAGTTAGCGCGAATAACACAGTATATATATTCAGGTGAGACAGCTCGTATTACACAGTATACATATACAGGTGAGTCAGCTCGTATAACACAGTATACATATTCAGGTGAGTCAGCTCGTATAACACAGTATACATATTCAGGTGAGTCAGCTCGTATAACACAGTATACTTATTCAGGTGAGTCAGCTCGTATAACACAGTATACATATACAGGTGAGTCAGCTCATATAACACAGTATACATATACAGGTGAGTCAGCTCGTATAACACAGTATACATATACAGGTTAGTCAGCTCGTATTACACAGTATACATATACAGGTGAGTCAGCTCGTATAACACAGTATACATATTAAGGTGAGTCAGCTCGTATAACACAGTATACATATACAGGTGAGTCAGCTCATATAACACAGTATACATATACAGGTAAGTCAGCTCGTATAACACAGTATACATATACAGGTTAGTCAGCTCGTATTACACAGTATACATATTCAGGTGAGTCAGCTCGTATAACACAGTATACAGATAAATCAGCTCGTATAACACAGTATACAGATACAGGTGAGAAAGCTCGTATAACACAGTATACTGATACAGGTGAGACAGCTCGTATAACAGTGTATACAGGTAAATCGTCTCGTATAACACAGTATAGAGATACAGGTGAGACAGCTCGTATAACACGGAATACATAAACAGGTAAGTCAGCTCGTATAACACAGTATACATATACAGGTGAGTCAGCTCGTATAATATGGTATACAGGTGAGTCAGCTCGTATAACACAGTATACATATACAGGTGAGTCAGCTCTTATAACACGGTATACAGATACAGGTGAGACAGCTCGTATAACACAGTATATAGATTCAGGTGAGTCAGCTCGTATAACACAGTATACAGATTCAGGTGAGTCAGCTCGAATAACACGGTATACATATTAAGGTAAGTCAGCTCGTATAACACAGTATACATATTAAGGGGAGTCAGTTCGTATAACACGGTATACATATTAAGGTAAGTCAGTTCGTATAACACGGTATACATATTAAGGTAAGTCAGCTCGTATAACACAGTATACATATTAAGGGGAGTCAGCTCGTATAACACGGTATACATATTAAGGTAAGTCAGCTCGTATAACATAGTATACAGATACAGGTGAGTCTGCTCGTATAACACAGTATACATATTCAGGTGAGTCAGCTCGTATTACACAGTAAACATATTCAGGTGAGTCAGCTCGTATAACACAGCATACAGATACAGGTGAGTCAGCTCGTATAACACAGTATACAGGTGAGTCAGCTCGTATAACACAGTATACATATACAGGTGAGTCAGCTCGTATAACACAGTATACAGATTCAGGTGAGTCAGGTCGTATAACACAGTATACAGATTCAGATGAGTCAGCTCGTATAACACAGTATACAGATGAGTCAGCTCGTATAACACAGTATACATATTCAGGTGAGTCAGCTCGTATAACACAGTATACAGATTCAGGTGAGTCAGCTCGTATAACACAGTATACAGATTCAGGTGAGTCAGCTCGTATAACACAGTATACAGATTCAGGTGAGTCTGCTCGTATAACACAGTATACATATTCAGATGAGTCAGCTCGTATAACACAGTATACGGATTCAGATGAGTCAGCTCGTATAACACAGTATACATATACAGATGAGTCAGCTCGTATAACACAGTATACAGATTCAGGTGAGTCAGCTCGTATAACACAGTATACAGATACAGGTGAGTCAGCTCGTATAACACAGTATACTTATTCAGATGAGTCAGCTCGTATAACACAGTATACAGATTCAGGTGAGTCAGCTCGTATAACACAGTATACATATTCAGGTGAGTCAGCTCGTATAACACAGTATACAGATTCAGGTGAGTCAGCTCGTATAACACAGTATACAGATACAGGTGAGTCAGCTCGTATAACACAGTATACTTATTCAGATGAGTCAGCTCGTATAACACAGTATACAGATTCAGGTGAGTCAGCTCGTATAACACAGTATACATATTCAGGTGAGTCAGCTCGTATAACACAGTATACATATTCAGGTGAGTCAGCTCGTATAACACAGTATACATATTCAGGTGAGTCAGCTCGTATAACACAGTATACTTATTCAGATGAGTCAGCTCGTATAACACAGTATACAGATTCAGGTGAGTCAGCTCGTATAACACAGTATACAGATACAGGTGAGTCAGCTCGTATAACACAGTATACTTATTCAGATGAGTCAGCTCGTATAACACAGTATACAGATTCAGGTGAGTCAGCTCGTATAACACAGTATACATATTCAGGTGAGTCAGCTCGTATAACACAGTATACATATTCAGGTGAGTCAGCTCGTATAACACAGTATACATATTCAGGTGAGTCAGCTCGTATAACACAGTATACTTATTCAGATGAGTCAGCTCGTATAACACAGTATACAGATTCAGGTGAGTCAGCTCGTATAACACAGTATACATATTCAGGTGAGTCAGCTCGTATAACACAGTATACAGATTCAGGTGAGTCAGCTCGTATAACACAGTATAAAGATTCAGGTGAGTCAGCTCGTATAACACAGTATACATATTCAGGTGAGTCAGCTCGTATAACACAGTATACAGATTCAGGTGAGTCAGCTCGTATAACACAGTATACAGATTCAGGTGAGTCTGCTCGTATAACACAGTATACATATTCAGATGAGTCAGCTCGTATAACACAGTATACATATTCAGGTGAGTCAGCTCGTATAACACAGTATACAGATTCAGGTGTGTCAGCTCGTATAACACAGTATACAGATTCAGATGAGTCAGCTCGTATAACACAGTATACAGATTCAGGTGAGTCAGCTCGTATAACACATTATACAGATTCAGGTGAGTCTGCTCGTATAACACAGTATACATATTCAGGTGAGTCAGCTCGTATAACACGGTATACAGATTCAGGTGTGTCAGCTCGTATAACACAGTATACAGATTCAGGTAAGACAGCTCGTATAACACAGTATACATATTCAGGTGAGTCAGCTCGTATAACACAGTATACATATTCAGGTGAGTCAGCTCGTATAACACAGTATACATATACAGGTGAGTCAGCTCGTATAACACAGTATACATATACAGGTGAGTCAGCTCGTATAACACAGTATACAGATTCAGGTGAGTCAGCTCGTATAACACAGTATACAGATTCAGGTAAGTCAGCTCGTATAACACAGTATACAGATTCAGGTGTGTCAGCTCGTATAACACAGTATACAGATTCAGGTAAGTCAGCTCGTATAACACAGTATACAGATTCAGGTGAATCAGCTCGTATAACACAGTATACAGATTCAGGTGAGTCAGCTCGTATAACACAGTATACATATGCAGGTGAGTCAGCTCGTTTAACACAGTATACAGATGAGTCAGCTCGTATAACACAGTATACAGATTCAGGTAAGTCAGCTCGTATAACATAGTATACAGATACAGGTGAGTCAGCTCGTATAACATAGTATACAGATACAGATGAGTCAGCTCGTATAACACAGTATACATATTCAGGTGAGTCAGCTCGTATAACACAGTATACAGGTGAGTCAGCTCGTATAACACAGTATACAGATTCAGGTAAGTCAGCTCGTATAACATAGTATACAGATACAGGTGAGTCTGCTCGTATAACACAGTATACATATTCAGGTGAGTCAGCTCGTATAACACAGTATACATATACAGGTGAGTCAGCTCGTATAACACAGTATACATATACAGGTGAGTCAGCTCGTATAACACAGTATACATATTCAGGTTAGTCAGCTCGTATAACACAGTATACATATTCAGGTGTGTCCGCTCGTATAACACAGTATACATATGCAGGTGAGTCAGCTCGTTTAACACAGTATACAGATGAGTCAGCTCGTATAACACAGTATACATATTCAGGTGAGTCAGCTCGTATAACACAGTATACATATTCAGGTGAGTCATCTCGTATAACACAGTATACAGGTGAGTCAGCTCGTATAACACAGTATACATATTCAGGTTAGTCAGCTCGTATAACACAGTATACAGATTCAGGTGAGTCAGCTCGTATAACACAGTATACATATTCAGATGAGTCATCTCGTATAACACAGTATACAGGTGAGTCAGCTCGTATAACACAGTATACAGATTCAGGTGAGTCAGCTCGTATAACACAGTATACAGATTCAGGTGAGTCAGCTCGTATAACACAGTATACATATTCAGGTGAGTCAGCTCGTATAACACAGTATACAGATTCAGGTGAGTCAGCTCGTATAACACAGTATACATATTCAGGTGAGTCAGCTCGTATAACACAGTATACATATACGGGTGAGTCAGCTCGTATAACACAGTATACATATTCAGGTGAGTCAGCTCGTATAACACAGTATACAGATTCAGGTGAGTCAGCTCGTATAACACAGTATACAGATTCAGGTGTGTCAGCTCGTATAACACAGTATACAGATTCAGGTGTGTCAGCTCGTATAACACAGTATACAGATTCAGGTGAGTCAGCTCGTATAACACAGTATACAGATTCAGGTGAGTCAGCTCGTATAACACAGTATACATATTCAGGTGAGTCAGCTCGTATAACACAGTATACAGATTCAGGTGAGTCAGCTCGTATAACACAGTATACATATTCAGGTAAGTCAGCTCGTATAACACAGTATACAGATTCAGGTGTGTCAGCTCGTATAACACAGTATACAGATTCAGGTAAGTCAGCTCGTATAACACAGTATACAGATTCAGGTGAGTCAGCTCGTATAACACAGTATACATATACAGGTGAGTCAGCTCGTATAACACAGTATACATATACAGGTGAGTCAGCTCGTATAACACAGTATACATATACAGGTGAGTCAGCTCGTATAACACAGTATACAGATTCAGGTGAGTCAGCTCGTATAACACAGTATACATATACAGGTGAGTCAGCTCGTATAACACAGTATACATATACAGGTGAGTCAGCTCGTATAACACAGTATACATATTCAGGTTAGTTAGCTCGTATAACACAGTATACAGATTCAGGTGTGTCAGCTCGTATAACACAGTATACATATTCAGGTGAGTCAGCTCGTATAACACAGTATACAGATTCAGGTGTGTCAGCTCGTATAACACAGTATACAGATTCAGGTGAGTCAGCTCGTATAACACAGTATACATATTCAGATGAGTCAGCTCGTATAACACAGTATACAGATTCAGGTGAGTCAGCTCGTATAACACAGTATACAGATTCAGGTGAGTCAGCTCGTATAACACAGTATACATATTCAGATGAGTCAGCTCGTATAACACAGTATACAGATTCAGGTGTGTCAGCTCGTATAACACAGTATACAGATTCATGTGAGTCAGCTCGTATAACACAGTATACAGATTCATGTGAGTCAGCTCGTATAACACATTATACAGATTCAGGTGAGTCAGCTCGTATAACACAGTATACATATACAGGTAAGTCAGCTCGTATAACACAGTATACATATACAGGTGAGTCAGCTCGTATAACACAGTATACATATACAGGTGAGTCAGCTCGTATAACACAGTATACATATTCAGATGAGTCAGCTCGTATAACACGGTATACAGATTCAGGTGAGTCAGCTCGTATAACACAGTATACAGATTCAGGTGTGTCAGCTCGTATAACACAGTATACAGATACAGGTGAGTCAGCTCGTATAACACAGTATACAGATTCAGGTGTGTCAGCTCGTATAACACAGTATACATATACAGGTGAGTCAGCTCGTATAACACAGTATACAGATTCAGGTGTGTCAGCTCGTATAACACAGTATACAGATTCAGGTGAGTCAGCTCGTATAACACAGTATACAGATTCAGGTGAGTCAGCTCGTATAACACAGTATACAGATTCAGGTGAGTCAGCTCGTATAACACAGTATACATATACAGGTGAGTCAGCTCGTACAACATAGTGTACAGATTCAGGTGAGTCAGCTCGTATAACACAGTATACAGATTCAGGTGAGTCAGCTCGTATAACACAGTATACAGATTCAGGTGAGTCAGCTCGTATAACACAGTATACAGATTCAGGTGAGTCAGTTCGTATAACACAGTATACAGATTCAGGTGAGTCAGCTCGTATAACACAGTATACAGATTCAGGTGAGTCTATGTTTTTACATTGTGAATAATTGTAGTTTTTTCATTCGACATGGGGGTTGATTGATTTTGTTTACGCTGCTTTCAACATTGTTTAGTTATATCGCGGCGTTTCATGGATATTTTACCCCTGATATCCAGCACCCTTTACGAATGCTCTACCACTATTCTTTCGAGGCGGTCTCGTCACAGCCTTCTACCGCTAGGCTCAAATTTAACAAATTGTTTTGAGTGAAACGACAGTAAATACAAGTTTTCTTTGTTTGATGGTCTTTTGTTGTAAGACGTTTTTAGAATACATCTTCACTTAGTCATTCCCCAAAGAGTTAGCTTATTAAAGTCTTGAATACACATTACAACAATATGTAAAACCATACGTCATGATTAACCCTTTCCCACACACAGACACGTTGTGCCGCCTCTGCATCAGACAACTCTTGAAAACAATATGGGAAAGTTAGAAATTCTTCATCATAAGCAATTTCTCATTTAGCCACAATATTTTCCAATCTATTTAAATATTAAACTCTTATTTATAGATATTTACCGGATTTTTGCCTAGATTTTTTTCAATGTCGTGTGATATAGAATTGTTGTATGCGGGAAAGGTTTAAGCGCAAGGGTTAACTATCTAAACCATGTGGAAAGAATTTGCAGTACTCGAGGGTGTGACATAATAAAGATAATTATGTAAAAAGATCCCAGAATTCACCTGTTGCAGGGTGCTAGTGTCGCGTGTGATATGTATGACTGACATGTCGGACGATTAATTACACAGATGGCAGCATGTCTGTCTGTCTGTCTGTATGTATGTCTTTATGTAA
>JASEVX010000002.1:24924550-24994637 GCA_031761405.1 Serripes groenlandicus
GTTTCAGGAACCATTACTCTATACCTGTATCCCCCCTGAGACGGTATATGTGAGCCCGGATTAGCCAGCGCGGAGTGTTGTAATGTAGGTTTTCTCACCAACCAAATGAACATATTGTTTGTTAGGACTGTTGTAATGTAGGTTTTCTCACCAACCAAATGAACATATTGTTTGTTAGGACTGTTGTAATGTAGGTTTTCTCACCAACCAAATGAACATATTGTTTGTTAGGACTGTTGTAATGTAGGTTTTCTCACCAACCAAATGAACATATTGTTTGTTAGGACTGTTGTAATGTAGGTTTTCTCACCAACCAAATGAACATATTGTTTGTTAGGACTGTTGTAATGTAGGTTTTCTCACCAACCAAATGAACATATTGTTTGTTAGGACTGTTGTAATGTAGGTTTTCTCACCAACCAAATGAACATATTGTTTGTTAGGACTGTTGTAATGTAGGTTTTCTCACCAACCAAATGAACATATTGTTTGTTAGGACTGTTGTAATGTAGGTTTTCTCACCAACCAAATGAACATATTGTTTGTTAGACTAGGATGGGGGTCACATCAATTCCTCCCTTCATTACAATACATTTAATACACGATTCACCACTTAATGAGAGCAGCGGACATTCTATGAAATCTTAAACCTCTCCCACATACAGCAAATCGACAGCAGACGACTTTTTGAAAACATTTAGGCAAAGGTATGGACAAAATTTCTTTGAATGAAAGTATTATTAATGAACAAAGATGAAAACATTCTGGCAGAAGAAGAAAGTGCTCGCTTTGAGCAATTTCTTCTTTTGTCGTTATGCTTTTAAAAGTCTTCTGCCAGAAAGCGTCTATATATTGGAAAGGGTTTAGACATAGCATGATGGTGTTATTTCAAAACAGAAACAAGTCATACTTATTCTAAATTTGTAGAGAAGTCTCAATTCTAAATAACGCCTTTTCGAATTGATTGAATTAAAGTAACACTGGAGAGCGAAAATGTCCGTCCGATGTGGAACTCGAACCGATCACCTCCATAATACTAGTTTAGGGCTAGCACTAGCTGAACCAACCGTGTAATCATGTCGATGGCTTGGCGTGAAACGGTTGTAACTAAAAACCTATTTTGAAAACCCTAGTTTAGGGGCCATTTTAACCATTTTGTAAACAATGCAAATTGTGGTGCCATTGCTCAGAACGAGCAATGGCACCTAAATTTCCATTGTTTACCAAGAAAAAAAGATTTAACGTTTATAAAGACATTATGGAGAGGTGATTAACCTTAGTAAAAAAATACTAATTTTAGTTACAACTCCTCGATGTCTTGCCACCACATCTAGACACTACATTAACATAGGGTTTAGCAAGTCACGAATTGTGTTAATAAAGTCAAACCTGTGTTTAAAGACCACCCATGGGAAGTGAACACTCTGGTCAATTGTGTCACATATACAATGTAGTCTTTAATTGAAATGTCATTAAAACATAACATGAGTATTTTGAAAACTGAAAGTATGGTCGCTATAGACAGGGAATTTCTTTTCAAAGATGGAGTTTAGTAAAGGTTTGACTGTATATTTAGAGGATATTACATGAGTGGTCATTCAATACGGAATTTATTAAACGAGTTTTCTAAAATTGATAAGAACGAGCCTTGGCGAGTTTTTATCACTTTTAGAAAACTCGTTTAATAAATTTCGTATTGAATGACCACGAATGTAATGTTCTTTTTATATCATAAATACTAATTTAATCATTTACAGCGCTATATCCATATAAACGTTGCTATAAAGCGCGCGTATTTACAACGCTAAACGTTACGTTATGACGTCACGTTACGTTGCATTGTTATTACACTAGTTGAATACGCAATTTATTCAATGGCTTTATTACACTCCGGCGACGTCATTTATGATATAAGAATTTATTATAAGAATGATTGATAAATACGGAACCAGTTTCCTTTCAGGCGGCTTATTTTACAAGTCCCGGTTAATGGTGCGGACATACGGAAAAATATACGTCTGAAACGTTAACTTACCTTAAAATAAATGTAATCCTTTCCCTCATAGGTTAACAATACGCGTTAAGATGAAGTACTTGTAACTCGGATATCCATTTTAACGAAAACAACGGCAATGATATCAAGCTTTTCTGTCCATGAATTTGTTTGTAACATACAAAACAAATATCTTTAACACGCTATCTGTTGAATATTTTTGACAAAAAACGATTTTGTTTTCAATTGACGTGATTTGATATCTCTATCAGTGTTGTTTCATGCAAAACAAATGCCTAATTAAAGACTTTTCACACGAAAAACAAACACCTTGTTGTTTAGTTTTGCTAGAATTATATTTACCGCATCCGTTACCGTTATATACGCATTATGTTTCGATCCTGAATTACAGAATTTAACGGTTAATTAATTTTCAAAGGTGTTTTTAATCTACGAGAAGATTTGCAAAGTATTAAATAGCTGACGCAAATTACCTTCAACGAACTGTACATTCAATCACTTTGCTGATTATACAGCTTTCAATCAGACACGTACTTTTGACAAACCGGACTGTACTCGCGACACGATCTTTTTAAGTGAATAATGTAACGGGTTAATCCAGTGTCTCCCTAAAATAAATATCAAGCTATAACTATGCTAAATGCATCTACACGTAGCTGATAATCATACGCGGAAAGTACGATTATGATATAGTTCCTGTAGTTCACAGCTCCTTTTTCCACGTGAATTGCTATTCCCTTAACATTGACATGTCACCGTGAGTTAGAGGGAATCGATGTACTTCATGTTTCACTATTTTTTAAACATAGATCACGAACTTTGCATTAATGCGTACGCATTTATCCAGTATTGTAAGTCATACACGGTAGTCAGTATCAAACCCTGTCGACATTGGCCTGCAAACTCTCTTCTAATTCCTATTGCAATCCATTTCGTTATAGTTGTACCAGTTAATCATTCACGATGCTCAAATCACGTACATGTTATACACATAATATTCCATTGTTTCTTTGAGGTAGGATACTGGGCTCTATATAAACGCGACGTTCAATTGTTTTGAAATTCTGAAATAAAATGATCCGCCGTTGAATTATTCTATATGTTATATATAAATGACCAGCGGAGTCAATGATGTTTATTCTAATTGTTCTGTAACGTAAGTTTGAATATAGATCCAACCATGATTATAAAAATAACACATATGCCTGATAAGTAGTTGTTGCTCGTCAACCTCCTAGTCGGACTTCTCTACATCTTAGGAAAGTAATTGCAGTCTTTCTAACGCCATTTTATTGTAAATAAATCCAATTATCAATCAACATATTCTACAACAAGGCACATTGATAACGCTCTTTAACAGAGTTCCTTTGAGAGACACATTTGTAAATTTAACATGTTTCTTTTCCATGAAATAAATATTTTTCTTTTCGCGAAATATCATACACACACAATGCGTTCTGTAATATATTCCTTATAATAATAGTCCGATGTTGATATTGACGCATTCTACATTTTCTGATAATTCTTTCGAATAAAGCTAGTTTCTTTTATTGAAGAAGATAACATATTTCATTTTCATATTTCTTTCGATGAATATCCCATTCAGTTGTAATGACTGTCTTCCTTATTCATTTTTTCTATAGTCGATAGTTGGTAATACAAAAGAAATAAATGTTATCAATAATCTACAGATGTAAATATGATAATTTCAATTACATGTTTATATAAAAAATAAACGAATTTTCCAAACTATTTACAAACAAAATCGTAAAAATAAAATCATATGCACTTGCACACAATTAAACAATAAGTAATCCTCGCTGTAAAATAGAACTTAATTCCACACTTATATTTCCACTGAAAACATTTCCACCAAACGAGCTCGACTCCAAAGCTCCACTCGATTCATCCACTCCAAGAATTCACAACTAGCCATGAGAATAGCACGTAGGTAAGAATCACCTAAGAGTGTTTAGTGCTTTCATAATCTGACTCTATAGACGTCGAATGATGCTCTCTTTTTTTCTACACGTATTATGATAACATTCTTCTAGCTTAGTCATTTGATTCCATTACTGACAAGGACGGGAGAGGCTAGTGTTATGTTTTTGCAAGGTGTTGGCAGTAAAGTATTTCCTTTTCACTTGAAGGAAATTGGCTGGTGATAGTGCGAATAATATTGGAAACTTCAAATCTCCACTTAACGGGAACACAGGTCCGCTTTGTAAGCCGTGGGGAGAGACGCTGATCACTAAATAATATAGTAGCTGTGCATTATTTCATTTCATATAGTCTTTTTTGTTTCGTTTCGGGTAGATACATTTGAATCGCGTCTATCGATTTCGGGACCCGAAACTAAAACACTCTGAAAACGTTCTCTGTGCTGAGATAAGAACTATATTATCTAAACAAGACTTCTGATTGGTCAGTTTCGGGAAGGAATTTATATTTTAACAAATCAGATAGTAGATTAAGATTCTGAGCACAGATAACACTTGTGTAGTTTAGTAGCCGGGTCTTAACGTATATGCATACCGTGAAGACTGGCTTTGGTCCTTTTTACGTCGAATCAACAATAGCCTCAAGTAGCAACACGTGCCTACGGCAGCTCTAAAGGGACACACACGAATTTTTTTTTATTTCGTTCGCACGACTTAGTATCTCATGCGCACGAGATACTAAGTCGTGCGAACGAGATACTAAGTCATGCGAACGAGATACTATCTCGTGCGCACGAGATAAAAAAAAATCGTATGTAATTTATAAAAATGTGTGTGTCCCTTTAGAGCTGCCGTACGTGCCTCATCTATAAAGAAGTATTATATAACTAATCATTGTCCAGCGCAAATACATGCAGATTGTCATGCCCAGTTCAAACACGACATATCAAATTTGCGTATAGTATATGTGTAAAATGCGGTACCAAATATGGTCATGTGACGTCAGACAATGCGTGGACTACTTGCAGCGATATATATTTATACTGACGCAAGCCAGTCAGTGGAAATGACCAAGGAGGTCAGCCATAAGTAACATTTTAAAAGATTTTGGTAGGACCCGCCCGAGGACCGAACCTGCGACCTCCCGCACCCGAAGCGGACGCTCACCGATGCGGTGTAAAGAATGTAGTTAGCTTTATATGGCATTATCATCTGGAAGTGCATTCCGGTATACGCCCACTGACGGCTAAATATATGAAATGCCACGGGCAATTTTGAAAATAATGGCTGAAATGCAAAGCGTGCACCTTCAAACTGAAGCCTTGCGTGGACTACGACAGAAAATATGATTATAGGGCTATGATAACGTTTAAGCATGTCGAATTCCTTTAATCATAACCCACATTCAAACGCTTTCTGACGTCTCTACAGCAGACGAATTATGAAATCATTGTGGTAAAAGGACAAAGTACTCAAAATGATCAATATCTCCTTTTCCAACAATGTTTTTAACTCGGCTAAATTATTATACTTTCATTTACGGAGAATTTCCATATTTTTGCCACGAGACTGTAGTGACATTATCCCATAATCACACAGGTGCCGGGTGATATCTCTCGGTTATAATTCAGACACGTCCATGTTAAATTGAAAGATCGGATATAGTATCTTATCATTTACTCCACGTATATTTAGCTTTGAAGATTACACATCATATGGAATTTGGAGGATTGAATATATTAATAGTTTTCGTAAGTTAACAATGCCATACATTTCTAACAAAACCCCTAGATGCCTAGATTTCCCGTTTTCTAAACCGAGTTGTTCATTGAGTGCGAAATACGTTGTGATCTTTTAACACTCATATATAATTGTGAGTATTGAATCTATTGAATAGTTTTAGTAAGTTAACGGTAGCCTCAATTTTAAAGATTGCGCAAAACCCCTATATGCTTATAAGGACGTTACAGGACAAGATAATGTATTTCCCGCTTTCTAAACTGAGTGAGGAATAACTTGTGATCTTTTAAAATAAATGTATACTTTACCTCTTGCGATAACGCAGTTGTTTGGATAACGGTAACATTGCGTTCATAGTAACAAAATGCATCTACAATTCTAGAAATGTCATTTTTTGAGATAATCGGGACAAAATAGCGGCGATGCGTGTCTGCGTCCAGCGGATTTATATCTTTCAGAAGTGTTCGTCCGATGTCAGAGTTATGCTTATATGAAGAAAGGCTTAATGTTTTGGGGATCGCTCTTAAAATTTCACTTTGTTATCCAGTATGGGATAGGTTTTAATTTTGTACCATGGGGTGACGTAATCGAAAAGGGAGAAACCAACAATTATTATTGTAAAGAAAAACTCTGTAATATGTTTGAAAAAACAGCCTTTATGATTGAATAAATTGTATTAACTGATTTAAGAAACAACAAGATACAAAATATGTACATCTTTTACAGTTGTTACAACACTTTAGACACATTTAAATTGTTTTTAATAACTGTTCCCCAACTAACTAGGCTAAGCTTTTTTTATGAGTTGATTTACGGAGTTCACTAGGCTACGCTTTTTAAATTGTTTGGTTTCTGCTCTGACGACTCGATTCATCAAAGCTCAGAAAAAAGATTCCGGTGATGTTTTTTCCTATTTATTTCTGTTGTATTACTAAACTTAAAACGTTCCTCCCCATACTGTTGTTCATTCAGACCATTGTATTATTGCTATATGTTGACTATACATGAAAACTTTTTCTTTTAATTTCATAAATGCTTAATTTCGATATTAAATATCTTTAAACTTGTTAGAATTATTTGTATTTTTTGTTTATATACTCTCGTCTTTTGTTATCATACTTCTGCTCAACTGGAAGGAGAATAGACTTCCCTCTCTCCTTCCAAAGCTTGTGTCACGCTTAACTTATAACTAGAGGCATTAACACTTAAGTTAATATCTGTTAATATTTCAGTATCTATGTTTTTTGTTTATCTAATTGATCTAGTTAAAGCAGATTTAAAATTAAGAAACTTCAGCTTGTGACTAAACTTTACATGCTGAATATCATATAGATCGTAGCATATAAAGTGTATACTCCCTACGTCAAAATGGACCCTTTTTGCTCTTGATAACGTTTTATTATAGACTATGGTATCCAGGTGAGCAAAAAGGAAAACTTGGCCTTCTTGTTTAAGATAAAGGTACATTGGGCCTTCTTTACATCCTGTCCGTTTGCACAGGTTATTTAAATGTATTGAACTGCATCTGCTTCCCTTTAAGTCATTCCTTAAAATCATGCGCGGCGTCTTTGATGATTAGCATCAAAATTCGTTTTGTTGTTAATGGCATTCTGTGGGTTTAAACTTTTGAACACCCAATCTCATTTAAACCAGACCTAGACTACGCTCGCTCATATATATATCTGATGACTGGCCCATACAGGCTGGATCAGATTTAGTTTTGCCTCATCAATCCAAATTGTCGATTAGTGCGGGCATTATATGACATGACCTAACACAAATTGCAAGTGGTGGAAAGTATTGAAAAGTTCTGAAATCGGTGATGGAATTTTTCCCATTGCCACCCATGTTAAGAAAAGTGATTGTTTTCATGTCTGCTTGTCTGATTCCCACACAAAGGGTTCAGTACTATCCACACTATAGCATAATCTTTGGTTTACATGAGACCTGACGTCGGATGCAGTACAGTGCATGTTCGAAAGGAAATTCACAACAAATTGAAGTGATTTGCACAGTTACTGTACTTTAAAAGTGAATAATCATGGTTATTTTTATTGCAGTGCCATCACATCCTGAACAATGAGGGACCCTCCAAGATGTGCCATTTGTAAGGGAGGTGAACAGCCACAATCCACCCTTACTGAAAAGGGGAGTGACGCCATCAACCAAGCACGTATAATCCGAAATGATGACATTCATACATCACCTGGGGAACTGGTTCATCAATTCTGCCGCAAGAAATATACCAGCCAACAACAAATATCGAAAGCAATGAATGAGAAAGGACAAGTAGACCATTATGACAGAGACTATCTGTTCTGTAGGAGGTCAGCACATGTTGGGACAAATAGAAACAATTCTGATTGGACTGTATTCCCACTGAGGACAGTTAGCTTAACGGACAAGCTCTTGACATCTTGTAATGAAAGAGGATATGCATGGGCAAACATAGTGAAAGGTCGTGTGTTGCATGTGAGTGCATGACCTGCATGCTGCAGATGCAGTCTATCACCAATTTCCATACCAAGAAGCAAATGCCAGCAGATCATCAGACCAGCAAAACTGACGTCAAGAAACCAAAACTGGGTCGGCCACAAGACAAAGAAAGAGTCGATGCCTTTCTGGAAGTTGCGAACTTCCTTGAAAAAAGTTACAATGAACAGATCACGATCAATGATCTTGTAAGCCGGATGGAAAACAACCTTAAAGGCTCAGAAGTTCAAGCATATGCCTACACTCATATGAAGTCCAAACTGAAGGAATATTTTGGTAAAAGAATCATCCAAACCGAGATTAATTGGATGACAAATGTGCTTACCTTCAGAAGCACAGCCAAGGCGATCCTTCTTGACTTGTATGCTCACCGAAAAGCCGATCCCGAAACAGAGAAGAAGAGTATCATCGAAATTGCTGCCAAACTCATCAAAGATGACATCAAATCAGTGGAAACATCCCGTGATGTATATCCTGACTGAAGTCTGAAGAGGATGCCATCAACTTTCCAGAAAGCCTCAGAGTTCTACTACTGAAAGGATGTGCTTGTGGGCAAAAACGTCGGCATGAAAACTGCCTCCATCGGACGAGCAATCATGCAGGCTACCCGACCAAGAGTTATTCTGGCGCAACTGCAGATTGGGCTAGGAGTCCAGGTCCACCACCACTTTTCATCACGCCTCTTGATCGATACTCTTCACCAGCTTTGATTCTGCTGCTCCTATAAGGAGGTGCAAACATTGTTTAGCAATGCTGTGGTGTCACTTAGAACTGACATTCATGGCTTCTCCGGTGAGTTCATCCAGTACGCCGCTGACAATGTGGACCACAACATTCGCACCCTGGATGGCAACAACACATTCTATGGCATGGGTATGATGGCTGCCGTAACACCAGCTACCAAGTCCATCAATCCCATCCTCAGAGCAGAGGTAACCCCTCATGACATATCCATGGTGGGTAGAGTTTCAATCCGGTTGCACAAGGAAGATGGTCGTGTAACAGACGCAGTGACGAACCAGAAGCTTGTCACTATGCTGGACCTCATATGGAAGACAGCCATCCTGTTTGCCTCACCAAGGTTCGTAGGGTCTGGAATGATACAGTTTGTACAGCATGCCAATCATTCAGGGAAATAATCTTTCGTCTTTCTCCCAATGATTGACATGTATCCCAGTGACGCCACATGCATCTTCTCCACACTGAAGTTTGAAAGTGAGCTTGCCCGCCGCCATGATGCCACACCCATCATTACGTTTGATCAACCACTCTGGTGGAAGGCCCTGCTGATCATTGGTGCTGAGCCAGAAGGAAGCTACTTGAAGAACATAGTCCTAAGACATTGAGGCTGCCACACTGAGATGAGCATCCTGGGAGCCATTGAGCATTACATTGCTGAATCTGGGTTACAAGAAGTTCAAGCCAGAGATGGAATGGGAAACGCTGATCTGGCTGAAGTTGATGCACATGTGATGGAAGGATCATTGCCTGCAGATGAGGCTTTTTAGGCTGATGTTGTGCTCAGAATAAAGGAACTGCTTAGAAACCGAATCTCTGAAATCCTTTAGTAGGACTGCTGCCCTCTGGTTGCAGTGCATGTATATGGTAGACATACTGCTTAACTTTCTGAGAGCAGAACGTACCGGAAACTGGGCACTGCACATTGAGGCAATATCAGAAATTCTTCCGTTCATGGCAGCATCTGGGCACAATCTCTATACGAAATCGGCTCGGATCCATGTGTAATGTGCAGCGGATGTGCAAGCTTCCGGTGGAACATACAGATGTCTACCAGATATTTGAAGAGAGATTACATGTGGTCAGAAGGAGTGATCGCCTATGGGCTGGCCTCTCAGTATATCTCATCATAGACCAGGTGCTGATGAGGAGTATGAAGACCAGTGGTGGCCTCACAAGAGTGCGAGGGATGACAGGGCAGCAGCGTGTAACATGGCTCCTCGCTATGCCAGCTTGCACCGAAGTTAACAATGCCATGCAAGAGCTTACAGGAGTCAACTACAACACTGGTGAGCAGAACAAGGACATGACATATGCACGTGACCTGAAGGACACACACACACAGTTCTGAACTATCTCCATGAAAGAAACCCCTTCTGCCCAGATCCAAGCTTGCGCAGTGTCTCGACTGGGGTCCATGCACACATTACTGTGAATGTTGATAAAGCAAAGACCATCTGGAACACCATCTTGGCCAGGATGGATGGACAAATCACTGCTGAGTACACATTCAAGAAGAGGGATCATGCAATCCCCTTGAGCACTCAATCCTCAGTGAAGATTGGTGGCGAAGAAGAACAGGTAGGTCCTCAACTTCTTTTCAAGCGACTTACAGTTGCTGCAAAAGCATCACGATATCTGGCATCAATGTTCAAGTATGAGCTGTGCAGTCATCCACCAGCACTGTTTGACACCTCACTGCTGCTTCGACAGCCACAGAAACCAGTGTTAGCAGGTGCCATCTAGGCCCTCCTCACACCTGATCAGGGATCACAGGCCAAGTTCAGTACGTGCTGAATGGTGGAGCACTTGTTCAGCGCATCGCATTGGACACATGGATCCACATACAATTACATCAGCAGGTTGTACACTGAGTACGTCACAAGGAAGCATGGATAGGCAATTGTTGTGTTTGATGGTTATGAGGGAACATCCACCAAGGACATGACACACCAGAGACGAGCAGATGGGAGAGCTGGAGCAACCGTGACTTTTGATGAGTACAGGCCTGTTACAATGACGAAAGATGAGTTCCTCGTAAACAACACAAACAAGCAACAGTTCATCAACATGCTCAGTGGCCACTGAAAAACGTTCAGACGTATCATGCCCCAGGTGATGTTGATCTGCTCATAGTGCAGAAAGCAGTGGAGTTTGCCACCACAACAGACACAGTGCTCATTGGTGATGATACAGATCTGCTCATACTCCTCATCTACCATACCAACTTCGAGTCACATGACCTCTTCTTCCAACCTGACCCAAAGAAGAGCACAAAGAACCCACGTGTCTGGAACATCAAGCAGCAGCTGGGTCCCAGTTTTTATAATTACATCCTCTTCATGTATGCGATCCTTGGGTGTGACACTACATCCCGCCTGTATGGCATTGGTAAAGGAGTGGCCCTCAAGACATTCATAACCAGTTATGACTTCCGTGAGCAAGCTACAGTGTTTGGCACACCGTTAGCTTCCACAGCAGATTTTGTTACAGCAGGATAGAATGCTTTGGTGTGCCCGTACAATGGTAAGCCTGGGGAAGGACTCAACTCATTACAGTATAACCGTTTTCGTGAGAAGGTGGCTACTAGGACATCTGATGTACAGCCACAGAGCCCTGTCCAAACTGACTTCCCACCAGCTCCACAGGAACTCCTGCAGGTCATCAGATGCAGCTGCAAGTCATATTGCAGCAGCATAAGGTGCACATGCAAGAAGCATAACATTGAGTGCTCTGTTGCATGTAGCCACTGCAAAGGATCAGGATGTTCTAATTCATGTCTTGAGGCTGAATGTGATAACAAGGAATTCGAAGATCATGAAAACAGTGACTGGGCAACCAGACAATGTCTGACAACTTAACAATTTATGTTGCCATATATAGTATAATAGTGATGTTACTTTAAAGTATTGTCTTAGGAAGAACACGACTTCTTATCGTTATGCATTATTATTTGTGCTGAACATCAGTGCATGCACTATTAAAAGATATATGTCAGGCCATTATACATGGATGTAAATCATCTAAAGGTCTTATCGAAAGGCACTGGTCATCACAATAATAAAATCAGACCATCTTCCTATGCAAATATGTGTATATTTTTAAATTATTTCCACCACTTGGATTTCTTAGGACTTTTCATTTGTTATAGATGTTTTATGAGTAATACACATTTGTCAAATATTCTGTTGCAATTTGTGTGAGGTTCAGCCCTAATTTGTCACAAAATGCCTGTACTAAATCGTTCGGTAAAACAAGGTAAGATCACCAATATAATTAAGCGAGAAAGTAAATAAAATACCAGAGTATTGGTTGTATCGTGATATTTCAATGGACACAATAACGTGCTATGAGAATATAAGTGAGATTCAGGCCCATCCGAGACGGCATGTTATGCGATGTCGTATAATACAATATACGAACAGCGGGATTTTTGTTATAATTTTAATGAGATTGTTGGCACGATAACAACGATACCGTGGACACAATCTTGGTCAATACAGTGAGATAATTGGCACCATAACAACGATACCGTGGATACAAACTTGGTCAATAAAGTGAGATCGTTGGCACCATAACACCGATACCGTGGACACAAACTTGGTCAAGTAAGTGCATAATGTCCTTTCCCTTTAACTCGTTCAGTGCCGAATTTCACAAAATAGACGCTTCCATGTTAAAAATAGGACCACTCCATTTTTCGACCAATAAGATATTTAATATCTAAGTGGCTAATAATGCATATTTCAGGAGAGACAGTCGGTAAGGAGCTGTCTCACGCGAATCAGCATTGTTTGCAAAGGCCTGAAATTGCCTTTGGCAGAAAAAGAGTTAACATGCATACAATACATATATTGTAAATCACGCCATCTTAACTTTATTGGTTCTAAATTTATTGTTTGTAATACAATACCTATCCTTTTCAAGCTGATTAATGAGAGTTAACCATTTCCCACATACAACAAATCTTCAGCAGATGACTGCGTAAACGTCTGGTTAAAAATACGTTAAACTCTCTATAAGAAAGTTTAATCTTTAAATAAAGTTTAAAAAATTGTGCCAAAAGGCGAAATTGCTCACTAAAAGCAATATAATCTTGTTTCACTATGTGTTTAGAAAGGGACTCTTAAGAGCCAATTTCTATAGAAGGCGAAATCCGAAGACTAAAACAGCTCTCCGTTTCCGAACACCATCTCTGGTTCAGAGAGATGTATTGGTAGTTGCAGAACGTATATAATGCCAATGAAAGTGGATGATCTGTGGAATATTTTTTTAAAAAATAAAGGGACTGTTGCCAGCTTATACTCATGTCCGTCCTTTCGAACCGACAAAGAGTTTCTGTCTTACAATCAAAATGCAGTAACTTGTTGTCATATGAAGCCGGAAAATAGATTTGCTTCGACATCACTTACCCAAAAGAAAGAACTCGAAAGAAATTTTATGTTAATATATATGAATTACATGATTAAAAAATAATGTGTATTTTTACACTTTCAACATACTTGATCTCTCTTTAAGTTCATGGGTGATTCCTAAACATTGTAAATCGATTAGAGTAAAGGCTGCTTTTCGATTCCGACTCAAAAACAAATTCAGATAATCGAGTCCCAATGATAACATATTAACACAAAAATTCAAATTATTGAAATGATAATAAAATAAATAGTTTACAACATATAACATATACGGTAAACGTGTAAGTTAGCCTAGGCGTCGGAATTTCTAATCATCCTTTCGAATAAAATGTATTTTAAGCGGTTACATTAATCAGGAATCTAAGTACTAAAGTATTTCATTTTAGATTCCTGCGTAAATATATCAGACTCTCCACCGAAATTAGTTCTGTAGTAGAATAAGTAGTAGTAGTAGTAGTAACTGTAGTAGACGTAGTAGTAGTAGTGGTAGTAGTGGGTAGTAGTAGTAGAAGTAGTAGAAGTAGTGGTAGTGGGTAGTAATAGTAGTAGTAGTAGTAGTAGTAGTAGTAGTAGTAGTAGTAGTAGTAGAAGTAGTAGTAGTAGAAGTAGTAGTAGTAGTAACTGTAGTAGACGTAGTAGTAGTAGTGGTAGTGGGTAGTAGTAGTAGAAGTAGTAGAAGTAGTGGTAGTGGGTAGTAGTAGTAGTAGTAGTAGTAGAAGTAGAAGTAGTAGAAGTAGTAGTAGTAGTAGTAGTAGTAGTAGTAGTAGTAGTAGAAGTAGTAGTAGTAGAAGTAGTAGTAGTAGTAACTGTAGTAGTAGTAGTAGTAGTGGTAGTGGGTAGTAGTAGTAGAAGTAGTAGTAGTAGTGGTAGTGGGTAGTAGTAGTAGAAGTAGTAGAAGTAGTGGTAGTGGGTAGTAGTAGTAGAAGTAGTAGAAGTAGTAATAGTAGTAGTAGTGGTAGTAGTAGTCGTAGTAGAAGTAGTAGGAGTAGTATCAATATACTTATTATTATTTTGTTATGGTTATTATAATGACTAATCACTAGTAAAAGAAGTATTACACACAGGTTTTACGGCTGTATCATTTATGATAATGGACAACTTTTGAAAACATAGTGGGAAACGGAGAAATTGATCATGATGAGCAATGTCTCCATCTGCCAAACTGCTTTTGATTATTTTCAATAATTATAACTTCATTAATAGAACTTTTCAAGATTCTAGTCGAGATTTGTCAAGATTGTTGTCTAGATTTGTTCAAAGTCTTCTGCCGCATATGTGTTGTATGTGGGAAAGGGTTATACATTAATGGAAGATGCGACACTGTTACAGCCAACCAGACACCCACAAGAAACACAGAAGTTAGATCTTTCTTTGATGACAGATAGCGTTGTAACATAATCAGTCTAAAAGCTTTCAGGCAGTTTAGCAATAGTATTTACCTATTCCCATTAGACGTAACATCATCTTGTTTCATTACGCAGGTTAGTCTCTTTGGAAATAACATGTAGGTAGACGGATCTTTTTTTCAAGTTAAATGGAGTTTGTTATGTATATCACGGCTTTCTCTGAACAAAATATCAGAAACAAGGTACATGTATCCTGGTACAGCTGTTTCATGTACCATGCCATATCCCCCTGTAGGTTATCATATGTGTATTCTTTGACTATGAGTTATAATGCTTAACCCTTTCAGCGCCGAATTGTTTAAAGTAGACTCTTCCATGTTCAAACTCGGACGACTTTATTTTCATGTTATAGGATTTTTGGAATATTTTTATAACTCACAGCCAAACAATGCAGATTTCAGGTGAGACAGCTCGTTACGAGCTGACTCACCTGAATCTGCATTGTTTGCAAAAAGCTCAATATTACCTTTGGCGCTGAAAGAGTTAATGTCTAAATAAAGTTTATGTTATGTTATGTATTAGACGTAACGCTACATGTATATATACAAAACCCTGAGAAGACCTGGTTAATGGACAATTAACATTATCACGTATGTTACACATGACGACACGTATTTGTTACAAGTATAGATACCAATATCGTTCCAGGAAATATAGTATTATCACGCTGTTACACATGACGACACGAAACTGTTCGACCTTAGGGTACTTGTTACAAATATGGATACCAATATTGTTCCAGGAAATTAAGCAGTATCATGTTGTTACACATGACGACACGAAACTGTTCAATGAAAACACACCTTAGGATGTGTTTTACAAGTATTGACATCAACCTTGTTGAAGGAAAATTAGCACTATAACTTCTTTTACCCATCTATACATAGACCGTGTTCCTGGTAAACAAACCTTAGTGAATTTGTTACAAGAATTGATACCAATCTTATTCAAGAAAATTTAGCATGATGATGTTAGTTACATATATAGACATGAACCATGTTCACAGGAAAATTAACATTAGGGTATTTGTCACAAGTATTGATATCAACTATGTTCACAGGAAAATAAACCTTTGGGTATTTATTACAAATATTTATATCAGCGTTGTTCACAGGAAAATAAACCTTTGGGTATTTATTACAAGTATTTATATCAGCATTGTTCACAGGAAAATAAACCTTTGAGTATTTATTACAAATATTGATATCAGCCTTGTTCACAGGAAAATAGAATTAGGGTATTTATTACAAATATTGATATCAGCCTTGTTCACAGGAAAATTAACCTTTGGGTATTTATTACAAGTATTGATATCAGCCTTCTTCATAGGAAAATTAACCTTTGGGTATTTATTACAAATATTGATATCAGCCTTTTTCACAGGAAAATAAACCTTTGGGTATTTATTACAAATATTGATATCAGCCTTGTTCACAGAAAAATAACCTTTGGGTATTTATTACAAGTATTGATATCAGCCTTGTTCACAGAAAAATTCACCTTTGGGTATTTATTACAAATATTGATATCAGCCTTGTTCACAGGAAAATTAACCTTTATTACAAGTATTGATATCTGCCTTGTTCACGGGAAAATTAACCTTTGGGTATTTATTACAAATATTGATATAAGCCTTGTTCACAAAAAAATTAACCTTTGGGTATTTATTACAAGTATTTATGTCTGCCTTTTTCACAGGAAAATTAACCTTTGGGTATTTATTACAAATATTAATATCAGCCTTGTTCACAGGAAAATTAACCTTTATTACAAATATTGATATCAGCCTTGTTCACAGGAAAATAAACCTTTGGGTATTTATTACAAGCATTTATATCAACCTTGTTCACTTGAAAATAGAATTAGGGTATTTATTACAAATATTGATATCAGCCTTGTTCACAGGAAAATTAACCTTTGGGTATTTATTACAAGTATTGATATCAGCCTTCTTCATAGGAAAATTAACCTTTGGGTATTTATTACAAATATTGATATCAGCCTTTTTCACAGGAAAATAAACCTTTGGGTATTTATTACAAATATTGATATCAGCCTTGTTCACAGAAAAATAACCTTTGGGTATTTATTACAAGTATTGATATCAGCCTTGTTCACAGAAAAATTCACCTTTGGGTATTTATTACAAATATTGATATCAGCCTTGTTCACAGAAAAATTAAACGTTATTACAAGTATTGATATCTGCCTTGTTCACGGGAAAATTAACCTTTGGGTATTTATTACAAATATTGATATCAGCCTTGTTCACAAAAAAAGTAACCTTTGGGTATTTATTACAAGTATTTATGTCTGCCTTTTTCACAGGAAAATTAACCTTTGGGTATTTATTACAAATATTAATATCAGCCTTGTTCACAGGAAAATTAACCTTTATTACAAATATTGATATCAGCCTTGTTCACAGGAAAATAAACCTTTGGGTATTTATTACAAGCATTTATATCAACCTTGTTCACTTGAAAATTAACCTCTGGGTATTTGTTACAAATATTTATATCAGCCTTGTTCACAGGAAAATTAACCTTTGGGTATTTATTACAAGTATTTATATCAGCCTTGTTCACAGGAAAATTAACCTTTGGGTATTTATTACAAGTATTTATATCAGCCTTGTTCACAGGAAAATTAACCTTTGGGTATTTATTACAAGTATTTATATCAGCCTTGTTCACAGGAAAATTAACCTTTGGGTATTTATTACAAGTATTTATATCAGCCTTGTTCACAGGAAAATTAACCTTTGGGTATTTATTACAAGTATTTATATCAGCCTTGTTCACGGGAAAATTAACCTTTGGGTATTTATTACAAATATTGATATCAGCCTTGTTCACAGGAAAATAAATCTTTATTACAAGTATTGATATCAGTCTTGTTCACGGAAAAATTAACCTTTGGGTATTTATTACAAATATTGATATCAGCCTTTTTCACAGGAAAATAAACCTTTGGGTATTTATTACAAGTATTTATATCTGCCTTTTTCACAGGAAAATAAACCTTTGGGTATTTATTACAAGTATTGATATCAGCCTTGTTCACAGGAAAATTAACCTTTATTACAAATATTGATATCAGCCTTGTTCACAGGAAAATAAACCTTTGGGTATTTATTACAAGCATGTATATCAACCTTGTTCACTTGAAAATAGAATTAGGGTATTTATTACAAATATTGATATCAGCCTTGTTCACAGGAAAATTAACCTTTGGGTATTTATTACAAGTATTGATATCAGCCTTCTTCATAGGAAAATTAACCTTTGGGTATTTATTACAAATATTGATATCAGCCTTTTTCACAGGAAAATAAACCTTTGGGTATTTATTACAAATATTGATATCAGCCTTGTTCACAGAAAAATAACCTTTGGGTATTTATTACAAGTATTGATATCAGCCTTGTTCACAGAAAAATTCACCTTTGGGTATTTATTACAAATATTGATATCAGCCTTGTTCACAGAAAAATTAAACGTTATTACAAGTATTGATATCTGCCTTGTTCACGGGAAAATTAACCTTTGGGTATTTATTACAAATATTGATATCAGCATTGTTCACAAAAAAAGTAACCTTTGGGTATTTATTACAAGTATTTATGTCTGCCTTTTTCACAGGAAAATTAACCTTTGGGTATTTATTACAAATATTAATATCAGCCTTGTTCACAGGAAAATTAACCTTTATTACAAATATTGATATCAGCCTTGTTCACAGGAAAATAAACCTTTGGGTATTTATTACAAGCATTTATATCAACCTTGTTCACTTGAAAATTAACCTTTGGGTATTTGTTACAAATATTTATATCAGCCTTGTTCACAGGAAAATTAACCTTTGGGTATTTATTACAAGTATTTATATCAGCCTTGTTCACAGGAAAATTAACCTTTGGGTATTTATTACAAGTATTTATATCAGCCTTGTTCACAGGAAAATTAACCTTTGGGTATTTATTACAAGTATTTATATCAGCCTTGTTCACAGGAAAATTAACCTTTGGGTATTTATTACAAGTATTTATATCAGCCTTGTTCACAGGAAAATTAACCTTTGGGTATTTATTACAAGTATTTATATCAGCCTTGTTCACGGGAAAATTAACCTTTGGGTATTTATTACAAATATTGATATCAGCCTTGTTCACAGGAAAATAAATCTTTATTACAAGTATTGATATCAGTCTTGTTCACGGAAAAATTAACCTTTGGGTATTTATTACAAATATTGATATCAGCCTTTTTCACAGGAAAATAAACCTTTGGGTATTTATTACAAGTATTTATATCTGCCTTTTTCACAGGAAAATAAACCTTTGGGTATTTATTACAAGTATTGATATCAGCCTTGTTCACAGGAAAATAAACCTTTGGGTATTTATTACAAATATTGATATCAGCCTTGTTCACAGGAAAATAAACCTTTGGGTATTTATTACAAATATTGATATCAGCCTTGTTCACAGGAAAATAAACCTTTGGGTATTTATTACAAATATTGATATCAGCCTTTCTCACAGGAAAATAAACCTTTGGGTATTTGTTACAAATATTGATATCATTATGTATAAATGAACTTAGCATGAAAGGAAGAATCTCTCGAGCATGTCGATACCTCGAAGTAATTACTGGAACACTTTCGACATTTCGAGTTATTGGGAGTCCACTGTATGTGATGTATGTTTGATAAAAGGGCACATCTATTATCAAATATAGTCGCCACAACAATGGATGGTTTACACTGTATGTGATGTATGTTGATACAAGGGTACATCTATTATCAAATATAGTCGCCACAACAATGGATGGTTTACAATGTATGTGAGGTATGTTGATACAAGGGCACATCTATTATCAGATATAGTCGCCACAACAATGGACGGTTTACAATGTATGTGATGTATGTTGATACAAGGGCACATGTATTAACAAATATAGTCGCCACAACAATGGATGTTTTACACTGTATGTGATGTATGTTGATACAAGGGTACATCTATTATCAAATCTAGTCGCAACAACAATGGACGGTTTACACTGTATGTGATGTATGTTGATACAAGGGCACATCTATTATCAAATATAGTCGCAACAACAATGGATGGTTTACAATGTATGTGATGTATGTTGATACAAGGGCACATCTATTATCAAATATAGTCGCCACAACAATGGACGGTTTACAATGTATGTGATGTATGTTGATACAAGGGCACATGTATTATCAAATAAAGTCGCCACAACAATCGACGTTTTACACTGTATGTTTGATGCAAGGGCTCATCTATTATCAAATATAGTCGCCATAACAATGGATGGTTTACACTGTATGTGATGTATGTTTATACCATGACACATCTATTATCAAATATAGTCGCCACAACAATGGACGTTTTACATGAAGATAAGGTATATTTATCCAATAATCAATATTGCTTTCTGGATTGGATCTAAAGCGAAAAAGGGTGCATTAGTTAAACAGTGCCATTTAACGAAAATTTAAAGAAAAAAGTTCGTCTGTAGCCAATAAAACTGATCTTAAACTTGAATTAGCCATGTTTTTTTGGACAAATAACATCAACTGATACGACATAAAGGAAAGTAATTGGTTTTCGCAACATTTGTAATTGGTAGAAGTTGATGACATAAAGGGGAGAGGGATATGTCATAGACTGTATGGCATTCCTTAAAAGGAATCAGAACACGATGCGCATTTCACGTAGCCGCATTGTTTTAGTGATTTGTCATGTGATATAGTGAAACAACGATATGATCCGTCCCGCGAGAAAACCAACATTATGGCTTCTGCGTAATGTATCGACCCAGATCGGCCTGCGCAGTCCGCACAGACTGATCCGGGCCGACACATTCAGTCTCAGGAGGATAGATGTACATGTATAGAGTAATGATTACTGAAACAGATAATCCACAGGAGGCGAACAATGTCTATCCGGGTAAGTCTGCGTGAAATGCTTAGGCAGATCCGGGTCGATACTTACACAGAGTCCACAATGTTGGTTTTCTATCGGGCCGTTCATACGCGATGTTCTGGAACCCTTCGTGTCCTTCCTTAACACTTCTGGAAACCTTCTCGGCACTTCGGGGCCAAATCGGGATCGAAAAAACTTCGGCATCCAAATTTTAAAAGTTTTAAAATTTGGACGCCGAATATTTATTCGGGACGGCATCGGAATCTTCGGCAAACCATCGGCAAACCATCGGCGACCAGTCGTGACGTTCGGGAACCCATCGCCATTAACTCGGCATCTTCGGAAAGCCTTCCGCGCGGCTTCATAATCTATTAGTTCGGATAAAGGCGTAAACCCCTATCTGCCAGCCCAAGCTGAGAAAAAAAGAACTATGAAAAAGTATCGAAGGGATGCCCCCAGCACATCCCACTTTTCTTAGGCCATTAAAGGCAGCAATGACAAGAGCAAGCCGAATCAGAACCTGAAAGAGACTACCGAAGATAGTAAGTCTATTTGTTTTCTTGTTTATGTTATGTGTTATTGGGGATGGTCAGAACTTCATCCTTATACTCCTGAAGCAGGGCAGTACACACTTCTGGGAAAAAATGGCATACACTTTCCGCAGCAAAACGGAAGTCATACGCCAAGGAGGTGTACGTCTGCCAAGATGCCATGTACCTCAGCGTCATCGCAAGATTTAGGCCAGCAGGAAGGGGGTTACGGAACCTGGTGTCCTTTTTCTGAATGTGAGGCGTTAGACGCTGGAGTATGTCGTCAAACATTGTTGGCGTGATCCATTGTACTGTCCATACTGAAGCCTCTTGTCGTCTGTGAGACAGGGGCGGACCCATCATCGATGACGTCTTCTTCTCTGTCTCAAATACAATGCCAAGGCAAGCATGGCATCCGCTTCAGCTTGGATTTGAAACTGAATTTCTAGGTGAATGCCTATAACATCCATGGTGTCCCACTAGCAACTGATAACAAAATAGTAGTTCGGCATCGTTTATATACCCCGACTCTCAAATCGGCAACATTTCAGCATTATATCGCCAACGATTCGGCAACACTTCAGCATGTTCTGCAATGTTATCGCCACCTTTCCGCACGATCGGAAAACATTCGGGTGCCAATTCCGGAACTGTCGGCATTCTTCCGCGTCGTATTCAGCTACTTCGGATAGGTTTCGACGTTTATACCGTCACCTTTCGTATGCCACTCCGCGAATACATGCCGAACGAGCCCGATGACAAACCAAAACGCTCCGCCCATGTTATTGATTAATGATTCCGAAAAGTTCCCGAAACTAGCAACATTTTATCGGCAACCCTTCCGCAGAGCATCGGGGCTGTAGTGGACGGCAGCTATTAAGCAGCGAAATGGTATTAAAGATCTTAGATAGATAGTTTGTGATTTTAACTCAACTCAACTCAATTTTATTAGGCATTTGGCAAATAAACATGCCATTAGCCATACACAAAAGATACATGAAAGTATGAAAATGATAAAAATTAGTCAAAATATATATATATATAAATAACATTTAATTATAGATAGACAATTTTCTCCCTCTTTTCTATATTAATTCCACATTGATGAAGTTGATGTTGTTACTTAGTGTAAATTTTTAATAAACTGTTGACAACATATCCAATTAGACACCGCATTGATATAACTTCAATAAGATCTACCTACGTTGTCGGTACGTATATAAGACTACAAAGGTAAACCATTCAACACACTTCAGCCATCAATTGTCACGCTTTTATCATTTCCCACAAACAGCAAATCTGCAGCAGACGACTTTGAAGACATCTACTATGGGGGGGGGGGGGGGGGGGGGGGTCTATACAAATGAGGGTAGCATTATTGAATAGTGTTTAAAACGCTGAGTCAAAAGATGAAATTGCTCATTATGAGTAAATTGTCCTTTGTCACAATGTATAAAACATTGTCTCCTGCAGAGGAGTCAAAACGCGTGGATGTGTGTGGGAGGGGGGGGGGGGGGGGGGGGGGGGGGGGGGGGGGGGGGGGAAAGGGTTAATCCTTTCCCTCATACGACAATTCTGCAGCAGACGACTTTTAACGAATTTTTTCAAAAAATGGAAAATCTCTATAACTGAATGGATAACCTATGACAAAAAGTGGAAAACATTGTGGCAAAAGGAGAAATTGCACGTTTTGTGCAATTTCTTCTTTTGTCACTATGTTTTCAAAAAGCCGTCTGCTGCAGATGCGTTAGAATGCGTCTGCAGGTGGGAATAGGGTTAATCGAGTGTTCAGAGATACATGCACATAACATCTGGCACCTTAACGTTGTGACAAAAGAAGAAATTACTCTTTCTTTGAGCAAAATGTCTTTATGTCACAATGTTTTAAAACGTCGTCTGCTGCAGAGGAGTCGAAACACGTCTGTATGTAGGAAAACGGTTAATCGAGTGTTCCAAGTGATATGTACATAACATCTATCTCTTTAATACCATATATAACGTATATTTTAATAAATACCCTACTGGTTAAAAAGTATTTATAGTTATTTTGAAATTCGCATGAACTGGGCTCAGTTTGAAATCCGCATGAACTGGGCTCAGTTTGAAGCCCCCGATTCAAACTTTCATGTTTGAAGCACAGTCAAAATCTAAAACCTCCAAAGTCTTAGATTGAGACAGTTTGAGTATATGACACATCCTTGCACCAAGGTTAGTTGTTTAATTGATAGATTGTCTGTTGGTTAATGCCGCTTTCAACAATTATTCAGTTACTACAGGTCCATATACCTTGACACCAGCCAGTCAGTTACTACAGGTCCATATACCTTGACACCAGCCAGTCAGTTACTACAGGTCCATATACCTTGACACCAGCCAGTCAGTTACTACAGGTCCATATACCTTGACACCAGCCAGTCAGTTACTACAGGTCCATATACCTTGACACCAGCCAGTCAGTTACTACAGGTCCATATACCTTGACACCAGCCAGTCAGTTACTACAGGTCCATATACCTTGACACCAGCCAGTCAGTTACTACAGGTCCATATACCTTGACACCAGCCAGTCAGTTACTACAGGTCCATATACCTTGACACCAGCCAGTCAGTTACTACAGGTCCATATACCTTGACACCAGCCAGTCAGTTACTACAGGTCCATATACCTTGACACCAGCAAGTCAGTTACTACAGGTCCATATACCTTGACACCAGCAAGTCAGTTACTACAGGTCCATATACCTTGACACCAGCCAGTCAGTTACTACAGGTCCATATACCTTGACACCAGCCAGTCAGTTACTACAGGTCCATATACCTTGACACCAGCAAGTCAGTTACTACAGGTCCATATACCTTGACACCAGCAAGTCAGTTACTACAGGTCCATATACCTTGACACCAGCCAGTCAGTTACTACAGGTCCATATACCTTGACACCAGCCAGTCAGTTACTACAGGTCCATATACCTTGACACCAGCCAGTCAGTCGTAATGTTAACCCTGCATTCGGAGTTCCAGTCATTGATATGACCCGGCCGGCACCAAGCATGTTAACTAACTGGTTGCATATTCAGGTTATTTGTTTAATTGATTGTTTGTTTTGTGTTTTACGTCGCTTTCAACATGTTTCAGTCCTATCATGACGTTTCCTGCTTACCAATACTACTGGTCCATTTATACTGACACCAGCAAGTCAGTCGTACCTAATGATAACGCCACGATCCTGAGCGCCAAGAATGAAAATGTATTACCATCATTAGTATGACCCGGCCCGGTACGAACCTCGGCCTTCAGAACCCGAAATAATCAATTAGAACAGGTTTTGTGCAAGACAAGGAATGTATTTGTGTAACAATTTTAGATCATGATCTCCTGCAAGTTGCATGCCGTTGACCATTATTACAAATCAGGAATAGTATGTTGCAGAGGGGATACCTGGTTTTGTATTGTCCTACGCCAGGTATCCATACTGAAACGTAGTTTTCCTTTTATTATATACCTAGTTTAACTTTTGAGACAGAAAAAAGCCAATTAATAGAAATGTCCACTTTTTTGTCAATAACGAAATATCCCAATTTACTCGTACAATTTAATTTATGAATGTGAATGGCGTGTAAATCGCGCCAAACTACCACTTTTTGAATGTTTTTGCGCTGGAAGATGTGCAGGAATGTAACAAAATATGATATATGTTTCTATATAGACAGGATTAATTATAGCTCATGTGTGTATGAAAGTATCACACGGGGTTTGTCCTCTAGCCTGTATTGATACTTGCTCCGATTGCTCATGCTAAAGAACAAAGACAAGAAATAAATATTAGTGCATTTACTCAGTAAACAAACCTCTTCCATATCGAACATTACAGATCACACCACATTTTAATTCCAGACTGCAATAACAGTGATTTCGTTATGGTACTTGGTTCATTGGCTGAATCATTCATCTAAATGTGATACCAGTACATGTTCACTTCGATGTGGCTGATCGTGGCTGAATCATTCATCTAAATGTGATACCAGTACATGTTCACTTCAATGTGGCTGATCGTGGCTGAATCAGTCATCTAAATGTGATACCAGTACATGTTCACTTCAATGTGGCTGATCGTGGCTGAATCAGTCATCTAAATGTGATACCAGTACATGTTCACTTCAATGTGGCTGATCTAGGCTGAATCAGTCATCTAAATGTGATACCAGTACATGTTCACTTCAATGTGGCTGATCGTGGCTGAATCAGTCATCTAAATATGATACCAGTATATGTTCACTTCAATGTGGCTGATCGTCACCTCCGTTTAGATCCCCCGGTCGGGTCAGTTCTTTAACTCTTTCAGCGCCGAATTGTTTGAAGTAGACTCGTCTATGTTCAAAACCGGGTGTGTCCATTTCTCAATTTATAAAAGTTTTGGAACATTTTGATAACTAAAAGGCAAACACTGCTGATTTCAGGTGAGACAGCTCGTTACGAGCTGACTCACCTGAATCTGCATTGTTTGCAAAACCTCAATATTTCCTATGGCGCTGAAAGAGTTAAACATAGTAATAATGGCTTGCCTACCTTGATGCTCAACGATTCTGGGGGTAAGCGGTACATGTAAGACTCACTCGAAGGTGCCGCGACAAAGAAACCAGTATTACTGGAAACTGACCCTGCAATCGACATTCCTTAACAGTGTTGAAAAAGGTTAAACATGCCATACAATTAAACGCACAAACACGTTACGCCAATCACCTGAAAAACGATCCATGGTCTACCAGCAAAATGAAAAAAACAAAAAAGAACACGCAAATGTAATTAAACGACCATTACGTTAAAGAGGAAATGTGAAATAGACATGACATTAATGCGCAACACGTTTTTACCTTTTTCTCAATACAGACGCTTTCAGACGCCTCTGCAGTATTCGACATATGAAAATATTGTGACAAATGGAGTAATTGCTTATCATGAGCAATTTTTTCACTTTGTCACAATGTTTCAGCTTTATAAAATGAACACATTTTCATTGATGCAAATTTTCAATATATTTGCTAATATATCTTCAAAGTCGTCTGATGCAGAGTTGTTATTTCAGCGTCTTTATGTTTGAAAGTGTTAAACTTTTACTCAGATCTGGACGTTTTTATTCGTTCAAGGTTGACCAGTATGAGCATCCAACTACTCGCAGTGGTGACCAGTATGAGCATCCAACTACTCGCAGTGGTATTTTAGTTTACAGCTCACATACAGCTTCAACTATCAATCAATCATTTAGTTCAATGTTGAAGAAACCAAGTATTAACACCTTAAGACAAATTCAGCAAATGTGCAGAAGACAACTTTAAATAATTCCAGACATTAATATGAACGTTTTCTATGAATTCAAGTTTTAATTTTCGAAATTAGAAGAAAATATTGTGGCATTTTGAGCCATTTCGTTTTTTGCCACACTATTTTCAAAAGTCGGCTGCTGTATATGTGTTAAAATGCGTCTGCATGTGAGAAAAGGATTCTTTACAAGGATTAAAGGCTTATCACATTATATGACATTTAACGTTTCAATCGTGTTAATGTCTCTCTGCCTTCGTATAAGTTAAGAGTTTATACTGTTTAGCCCTTTAAATGCCGAATTTCACAAACTCGACTCTTCCATGATGAAATTGGACCACTGAATGTTTCGTACAATAGGACATTTGGTAAATTGTAATGTCTAAGTGGCAAACAATGAAGGTTTCAAAAGAGATAGCTAGTCTCACATGTATCTGCATTGTTTGCAAAAGCCTTCAATTGCCTCTGGCAGCGAAAGAGTACGTGTAAGGTAATAATCTACGCCTTCGTAGTTTTCTCAGAAATTACTTTATAGAATTAAAGATATTTGCAACTGGTATGATTCCTAGTAAGGTCTAGGGAATGCATCGTTATCCATTTATAAGAAAAGAACACACGTCGCTCACATTATATTGTATATTTATTATTTATCTGCACATGTGTATACTGTTTAGTATAACTATCCATTTCCCTCATATCAAAACGAGCAATTTATCCTATTGCCACCATGTTTTCAACTCTATTAAATTATTGTACGTTCATTTAAAGGGAGTTTCGAAACAATTTAGGGTTTGTTTTCAAAGTCGTATGCTGCAGATTTGTTATATGTAAGAAAGGGATAAGGTAATCCTCTTCACAGATTCCTGGAAATTGCTTTATAGACATAACGGGGTTTTTTTTGGAAATGTGGTGTGTATTGAGTTAATTCGTAGAAAAGTTTTGGGTATTCAGCGTTATCCATTTATAAGAGTAGAAACAACGTCGTGCACCTTATATTATTATATTATTCTATATCTGCATATTTCGAGGGCTTGGCGTGCAACGGTTGTAACTAAAAGCCTATTTTAAAAACCTGGTTTTGGGGCAATTTTGACCCCTTTGTAAACAATGCAAATTTAGATGCCATTGCTCAGAACGAGCAATGGTACCTAAATTTCCATTGTTTACCAAGACAAATGATTTAACGCTTATAATGACTATAGATTAAGAGTGATTAACCTTGGTACAAAAATACCAATTTTAGTTAAAACCGTTTCACGCCAAGCCCTCGATTTGTCGGCGCATATTGTCACGTGTAAATACAACACGGCAGATTAATATTCCGTATTTGGCTAGGTTTAATACGGTACCAAATATGGTAATGGAACTTGTACGTCACTGCAATATAATACCTGTACGACGTCATTGATATTATATATCACGTAATTCAAGCTTCGATGGTTGAGTACATGTATATGTATGTGGGAGCGATTAAACAACTTTTCTTTTATGCTGAACTATAAATTATAGAAATTCTCAGTGAATTATAACCCTATAATCTCACCGGTGAGATTATGACTTGTCAAACTGTGTCTCCATGTTGTTGACATAATTTATGAAAATACTGAGTTTCAAAACGAGTAACAACTCGACTTAACGATACAATAAAGATGATCTGTGATAACACATTGAATATGCCCATTAGGCCATTAGGCTTTCATTTAATGACGTGAATCAACACAAGTCACTGTATTATTGCGCGGGTGGCTCAGCACCAGTACATATATTGGTTGTGAAAAATATTGTCACTGGTGCAATGGGCTTGCGCATGCGCCGTGTTAATCGTCTTGATCGCGCATGCGCCTTATTTTAACGTCAGCTCTCGGTGTTTCCGTAGCAGTTCGTCACTAGGCTGGTTCTCGTTCGAGTATGTATGCGAGTAGTTTTTTTATAATTAAAATGTAAATTAAAACCGTAGTTTAACGTATACCGGCGTTAAGCCATCGCGGGTCACCAATCCAGGCACTAACCGCGATGAAGGTTGCTTAAACTTTACGAAAAGGTCAACCACTCTACCAACGTCGCTATAAAAGCCGGCTTCCAAAGCAAGGTTGTAGAAGTGATATTTATACCCGTTCCCGTTACATTTCTCCCTCTTTTCCCTTGACTTTGACCCGAAGCCACACAACTGAACACAATCAGTATACCAGAGCGGAGTCTATGTAACATCACTGGGAACAACCGGGGTTTTAATAACAGGAAAATGGGAATATTTTCATAAATGCAAAGTTATTGTGCTAAATTTTGCGATTTTAAGAATATATTAAGGGAAATAAAGGATGCGCATGCGCAGACAAATGTTTACAATAATTTTGGAGATCGAGATCAACACGTTGGGAAAAGGTAGTTTTGTTTTTGTTTTACGTCTTTAACTAAAACACTATTGTAATCATATATTTATATCGTGTATTTAAAAGAGGGTTTCGTGTTTTTCGAATCAAACAGTATTTCTTTAGCCATATAATGCTGATTCCCGCGCTAACATCGAACTGCTGCATCTTGCAGCAATTCTTGTATATAAATAATAGTTGCAGTGATTGTAATATCTTCCTGTGTCACTGGGTATAAGAAGGAGTATCTGAACCCAAGGAAACCCATTCGTAAATGTCAGATCGTAAAGGATGTACAAATAATGAAAATAGATATCACTTGTTGAAAACAAGGGAAACAACATATGATTGAAAGTACGTAACATTGACGAGGTTTTCTTCCCTTTACCAGTGATGTCATAATCGACATATTTTTCTACACGTATGCAAGAACCTGTACTTTACTGTAGATATATTGTTTTTTAGATAGTATATCCAATATCTTTATCTAGTTTGAGAATGATTTTGATATTAATAACTATTGTGGATAATCGTTCTCATATGGCTATAATCAGGATTGTCCAAATCAGGTTTAGATGGGAGGAACACGGGCATGAAGCTAGATTTTCATATTAACACATTGTTGTCCTTTTTGCGTTATGTTTGCAGGCATAGTATAAACAAATATAAGAATGTTACGAGTACATCAGATGTAACGATATCATAAGAAAAGAATTCTAGAGTAGGCATATTCGTATTATATAGGAATAATGTACGTGGCCTGTTTTCATCACAGCACAAGAAGACAAATTGTCGATCAAGTCGACGGTTTTGACTGAAATTTTTTCTTCGTCGATAAGCGATATTAAACATAATTTCCTATTCTATCCAATAAATGTTCGCAATATATTGACAAATGAAATAATTATAATCCTTTACATTTAAACGATATGGTTAAAAGACACAGTTGATATTTTTTTAACGAGACCTTCCAAACAATTCATCAAGGGGCGGATGAATTTTATCCGCGCAAATAACCGAAGAAAGAGTTCTGTAGATATGGCTCAGCCGTAATACGAGTTCAGCTATAGTGTGTCACTCAAAATATTTCTTTTAAAAAAGTAACACGAGTTTTCATCAATATTACTGTTAAAACAAAGTGTCTACTTTAAAGAATCATCTAAAATGTTGACCGCTTTACCCAACTTTTTTGTAAATCACCTGGGACTACACAGAACGAAGAAAATATGTTGAAATATTTGTTTTTTCTATAACGGAATAACACAATATTTGTTTATGAATGACGTGTGGTTTTACGGTTACACAACATGTGCTATGTTTGCATGTAACATATATGATGTATTTGCAAGCAAACAGCGTTCATGCATTTATGTATGGCAATGGTTACACTGAATGCAATATATGTGCATGCCATGTTGTCTTCGAAAATACCACACACGTACTATAACAATACAACTCTCATACAACTCTCATACAACTCTTATACAACTCTCATACAACTCTCATACAACTCTCATACACCTCTCATGTATTTCTTAATGGTAAAGTAAACATTGCTTGCAATATATGTTAATGTCATGTTGTCTCCGCTAGAAGCATACACGTATTACAAACATACAACATTCACGCATGTATGTATGGTTATGGTACTATTGCATGTAATATATGTGCATGCCATGTTGTCGTCGATAGATACAAGAATACAAATCTCTTTTATATCTGAATGTGACTTCGATGTGTTATACTCTAAACGTACTAATGTCCGGCTATGGTTCATACAATGGGAAAGGCTTAATCAATACACACGTAGTAATATCGATTATTAATCAATACACACGTAGTAATATCGATTATTAATCAATACACACGTAGTAATATCGATTATTAATCAATTACGGAGAAAACAGCCTGGCATTTACATAATTAACCCTTTCCCATGATTTCCTGACGAAACGCATTGGATAGACCATTGTTCTTTTCTATCTGTGATGCTACGATTGGTGTCTGTACCTCGGCGGTTCAATAGTCACAGGGTTTGACTGTGTGTGCGTGCGTTCGTGCGTGCGTGCGTTTGCGTGCGTGCGTGCGTGCGTGCGTATGTATGTGTTTGTGCATACTGGTAAGTAAATCAAGACAATAGTGTCGATTAATATGAATACAAAAAGTAATGTCCAGATGAGTATGGGTGACTAAACTTAAAAGACTTAGACTGCAAAGTGAGTGTTTGATGTTGTGGTTAAACGCTGGTTCAACAATGTGTCAGTTATATCATGGCGGCCAGTTCACCTTCCCATGTGTTTCCTGACACTCTGATACCAGTTCTCCACACAACAGACTTTCCATTCAACTGACTTATAGACTGTTAACACATTGGTGGAAGACGAATGGCGCTTGTCACAGTGACTTTAGTCAAACGTCGGAAAGAATGTTGGCAAAGCTGGGGTTCGAGCTAACATCCGTTTAATTGACAGCCCGCGTCGCTACCGAATGAGGAACACGGTTTAAGGTAGAACAGCTGTATCTATTATTGATGATATGTATAGTATGATTAATAGTATATGAAATGACTTAGAAATAATAGGAAAATAATTCACATGATACAAACAACTGAAATCATTGGCAAAGTTGAAAAGAATGTATCACATTATTTGCGTTCGCTAATAACAAGCGAGAAAAGACCGTCGTGGTTTGAAGGCCGTCATTTAATTGAATGATGCGGAAGTTAGAATTGACGTTTGGCTTATGCTTGGTTGCTGCGGTCAATAATGTGAAACGGAAGACGTTTTACTGTCGTGAGACTTTACTGAAGTGTCCAATCTTTGTGGTGAATTTCTTGTGTGGCCATTTTAACCCTTTTACACATAAACAGATATGAACCAGCCCATGTGAAATCATCTTGTCAAAGATACAGACAATCTCTGTAAATGAAGGTATCTCTACTGAAATAAGGTGATACATTGATATGTTGAGGCAAAAGGAGCAATTGTCTGTTTTGAGCAATTCTCCTTTAATATTTTTTTTTTCAAAGACTGTCTGCTGAAGGCATCAACACATCTTTTTGTGGTAAAAAAATAAATCTGAAAAGTGATCTAGTCTGGATTGGCACAATTAACCCTTTACCATATACAAATCAAAGCACTGAAGTACTGACGGCCTTGGGACTGCAGGAAGATTGGAGAAGTAGGGAAAATGTGAAGGGAAATATTAATTGCAGCTTATGTTTATGTTTTTATTGTTAAGAAGTTCATAATAAAAATAGTAAATATTATGAAACTGTCAATTTGAAACCAGGAGGGCCTTGTTGGCTCTATATCGCTCACCTGAGCGCAAGAGCTCACAAGTTTACATTTTTATGACATGAAGAATCAAAGGAAAATTTGACAGCAGGTTTAGGCAGAATATTTTAGAGTTTCTGCCTTATTATATTGAAAATATGTCAATGTTAAATCAACTTCCATCAAGTAGAAATAATTCTCTAAACCATATACTAGACTGGGAGAAAGTGTTTAAACAATGCAAAACTCATCAAGACAATTATTCTGACAAAGATTAAAAATGCAGCCTCCAGAGTGTTATCAAGATTTTCCTTCATTTGGCCTAGTGACCTATTCTCGAACATGGACTAGATATCATCAATACAAACATTCTGACAAAGTTTCAAGTTGCTAAAGCAAAGGATGCGGCCTCCAGAATACTAACAAGATTTTCCTTCAATTTGGCCTAGTGACCTCGTTTTTAACCCATATTTGCACTTGGCATAGATATCATAAAGATAAACATTCTGACCTAATTTAAAAAAATGTGGTTTCTACATTCATTCAATTTGGCCTAGTGACCTAGTTTTTGAACAGACGTGACAAATATTCAAACTTGGTCTCTATATCATTAAGATAAACATTTTGAACATATAAGCCTTATCTGAGTGGTAAGAGTGGGTGAATTAGAACAGGGCGTCCCGCGTTCAATCCCTGTTCGTGTCGGTCAGGGTGAAATGCCCTTTGTCAAGGTACATTTCCTAACCTAGTTCTCGTTTGTCTACGGTGGAATCTTGAATACTTGTTCTGTTGCCGTTAAATACATATAGTAATAATAAAAAATAGACTTAAAACCCAATAAAAACACAAGTTTATAAGGTACTTAAATCAAGTAGCAAATACATTTAGCTTAAGTGTAGCACGTGTACAATGATGAAGAATGCACACAGCATGATATACACTCTACAGAAAAAATAATCCGTTTAACAGTATCAATTATGCGTATACCACAATTTATATTTCTCATAACTTATAAAGTATCTTCATAACACAATAACTACTGCACATACCACAATGTACATACAACAATGAAGAGTGTACATAACACAATGACGCCTGTACATAAAACAATGAAAACTGAACGTAAAACAATAAAGACTGTACATAACACAATGAAGCCTATACATAACGTAATGAAGACTGTACATAACACAATGAAGCGTGTATATGACACAATGAATAGTGTACATAACACACACAAAGAGTGTACATAACGCAATGAAGAGTGTCCATAACGCAATGAAGAGTGTACATACCACAATGAAGACTGTACATAACTCAATGAAGAGTGTACATAACACAATGAAAACTGTACATAACACAATGAAGAGTGTACATAACACAATGAAGACTGTACATAACACAATGAAGAGTGTACATAACACAATGAAGAATGTACATAACACAATGAAGACTGTACATAACACACAAGAAGACTGTACATAACACAATGAAGACTGTACATAACACAATAAGACTGTACATAACACAATGAAGACTGTACATAACACAATGAAGAATGTACATAACACAATGAAGACTGTACATATAACAAAATGAAGACTGTACATATAACAAAATTAAGACTGTACATAACACAATGAAGACTGTACATAACACAATGAAGAATGTACATAACACAATGAAGACTGTACATAACACAATGAAGAATGTACATAATATAATGAATCAAGTGCGTTACATAATAAAGTATATACATAACCACATAAATATTGTATATAATACAATGAAATGTGTAATAACATAATGAAGACTATACATAAATCTAACATAATGAAGATTCTACCTAACACAATGAAGACCGCACATAAAACAATGAATAATGTATAACTACAAAGTGAAGATTTTACTTAACAACGTGAAGATTTCACTTAACAAAACGACGAATTTTTTCGCCTCCTGTGGATTTTCTGTTTCAGGAATAACTATTCTATACATCTATCCCCCTAAGACGGAATGTGTCGGCCGGATCAGTCTGCGCGGACAGCCCAGGCTGATCTGGTCGATACATTACGCAGATGTCTATCGCCGCAGCTGCATTTTGGGGGCATTTTTGCACGTTCCTACAGTGCTTAAAGGGAGCTACGTCCCTGATATACATCAAAGTATGTACAGAAAAAATGTACTTATGTAGTCTTGTACATGTGCAGACACGTTAATGAATAGACACGAATACATACAATGAGTAAAATGCACTTAATGTTATAACCACTCCACGTTGTATTATAAAGTAAGCACAAAACAAAATAAACAATGTACATAACATCATAAAATACGTACATGACTAAATAAACAATGTACATAACATCATAAAATACGTACATGACTAAATGAACAATGTACATAACATCATAAAATACGTATATGACTAAATAAACAATGTACCTAACATCATAAAATACGTACATGACTAAATGAAATATGAACATAACATCATAGAATACGTACATGACTAAATTAAGTATGTACATAACATCATAAAATACGTACATGACTAAATGAAATATGAACATAACATCATAGAATACGTACATGAATACATTAAATATGTACATAACATCATAAAATACGTACATGACTAAATGAAATATGAACATAACATCATAGAATACGTACATGACTAAATTAAATATGTTCATAACATCATAAAATACGTACATGACTAAATGAAATATGAACATAACATCATAATGCATGAATACAACATAATATAGGTCAAATTCCGCCAAATACAACCACTGACATGACATGCTTGTCTACACCCAAATAGTCCCTAAACAAACTTTGTTTGCCTAGAAATGAATGTGTATAGGATACACTGGAAATGATTGATTTTATCACTTTTAGTATGTTGACCTTATTTGAACGTGAAAGTAGAGAAAGCTAAGCACCGGTGTATTTGGTCCAGAATGACGGTGACCATTTTCGCCTTGTGAATTCTTTCTTACATAAAACATGACCCCCCCCCCCCCCCCCCCCCCCCCCCCCCCACCCCCCCCAACATTTTTTTGGATTGTTTTAAAGCTTAGAGGTAACTAATGATATATGGTGTTCTACATGAGAAACGTCTAGAAGTTGTGACAATTGCGGACTGAATCTGGTCGATTTACTTTGAAACAAAGAAGGAATTAATTTCGTGTATTGTAACCTATAAGTCAGTAAGTAAACTGGGCCGTTGAAACATTTATATGCGACTGATAACGCTTTGCGGCAAAATAAATAATAATCAGAATCAGTGACATCAAAAACTCTTCACTGGTTGCAAGCACAAGACCAGTATATACTTCATGGCTAATATTAGTGTTTATTATACCTCAATTTCATTGTCAATATAAAACTCCCATTGACAAAAAGTTGCTATTTTTACTGTCAAGACAAATGTACCACGTTTTTGTACTGTCTCACGGCGGTATGCAATTTGTTACTGTCTCACGGCCGTATGCAAATTTGTTTACTGGCAGGTAGGATGTTAATGAAAGTCATTAAAACTAGCGCTCTATGTTGTACTTTTGTGCTATGAAATATTTTACAGATCATAAAATAATTATAATTTTATTATTTATTTTTTATTATTTATTATTTTATTATTTTTTGGTATAATAACATAAGTAACAAATTGCTTTGAATTGGACAGTAATATTGTCATCCTTCGGAGAAATACTGTCACCCGAGCCGTAGGCGAGGGTGACAGTATTCTCCTCAGGCTGACAATATTACTGTCCAATTCAAAGCAATGTGTTATTTACATGTATATAATATGCCACTAAGAAATAGTCGTTTTATATCATACGTAATAAGAATGCTTTTTATTATAATAAATATAACAATAATAATCTCCAAAGCCTCTATGGGAGCGTTTATGATACAAACCAAATAAACAATTGTAAGTCCATTCATTTCAACCTTTTCATACATGTAACCCTATTTAGCAATTTCTCCGTTTGTCACAGTGTTTTAAACTATATTCAATAAATACACTTTCATTTACAGAAATTTTCGATATCTTTTCCTAGATGATTTCGAAATCGTTCGCTACAGATGTTTTGTATGTGGGAAAGGGTTAGACCCTCGACGCGAATTTCGTGTGACGTACTTCAAGCGATGGTCTTGAATGAAGGCGGGCACTGTGTGACAGTTCCGGGCGGCCGTAACGAACATGTCAAATAGTAATTATAGAACAAGGTTTATATTCCGACAGCCAGGCTGTTTTTCTGCTTTAGTAGACATCGTCAGTCACCTTTCCCCGTACTCTTTAGAAATAATATGTTTTGGAAACAGTAAGAAAACATGTTTCCAAATGACATTATCATGACAAAGTAATTACAAGGTTCAATTTTGTTTAAATATTAAGGCCTCCGACCCCAGATATAAACAGCACATGTATATTACAATAGAGTACAAGACGAATGTTTGACGCAAAGCATCAAAGAAGTCGCAATATTTCGTTGCACATGAAGAAATAAATAAAAATGTACATTTAAATTCACAAACATTAGAAAAATTAAATCTGTAGTTAGTAATATAGATATCGATATTTGAATATTTAAGTATTATGTAGGATATTTAACATGACAGGGTCTGTGTTTTAAGCGAATGAGATGATTTAGAGTTTAACTGATCATGAAAAGTGACATATATGACAAATTCTAAAGATAAATGGACAAGAGGTTATGATTAATTTAAATTTGTACCAAATAAATCAACAAGGAAATATGTGTTTTGAACACACGCCCTGTTATGTTTAAGTTTTGTTAAGTAATGCTGCCACACAGAAAGTCTGTTTTGGTTTGTATCGGTAGGTCAAGATAGTGGATAAGCGTTTAATCATTTTCCCACATAAAATAAATCTGCAGCAGACGACTTTGAAATTATCAAGTACAAAATATAAAACATCTCTATAAATGATAGTATGATAATTGTAGAGTGTTGAAATGATTGTGACAAATGCAGAAATTGCTCATTATGAGTAATTTCTCCTTTTGCCACAATCATTTCAAGGATATTTAACCTGACAAGGTCTGTGTTTTAAGCGAATGAGATGTATGACTTATTCTAAAGCCAAATGGACAAGAGATTATGATTTATTTCAAATTGTACCACGTACTCATTAGAAAAAGTATGTTTCGAAATGACATTATCATGACAAAGTGACTACAATGTTCAATTATTTTTTTGAATATTAAGGCCTCCGGCCCCAGATATAAATAGTACTTGTATATTACAATACAGTAGAAGACAAATGTTTTACGCAAAACATCAAAGAAACTGAAGGTCAGTTTGCTTTATGGCCATAGTCAAAGATAACCCATTTCATTGTATTCAAAGACAAACACGATAATAACGCGTATTAGTAGCATATCAAAGCAATTCAGAACTATGTTAATTATATAGCTGCACATTTTCCGGTGCAATAACAAGCAGATTACCACGCGTAAATCAAACATGAAGACGGAAAAAAAGTTGACATCATTGAAATATGAATTGTGGTAGTGGGACGTGATTCACGATTAATTTAGTTTAAACTTATTTATTTTAAATCCATTGCGAAACAAGCTTTAAGCTTATATTAAACACGCTCGATGTCTGCTTCCTGGAGACTTAACCAGTAGTCGCGCCGTTTGTGTGGAAAAATCCCAAAGGCAGAACCAGCTTATCACGGGATTCGAACCCGGGACCTTTGGTACAACGCTTTACCTCTGTACCACTGTCTTCCACGAGTAATGTATACGTGAATTGTGATTTCTCTGTTATTGAAACATTTCGAAATGTGTATATTTGTTCTTTATTCTTTCTTACAAGTTATACTAGGTACATGCATATGATAAAAGGAGAATTGTGTTACAGTTACGAGGCATTGCTTAGTATGTGAATTAAGGTGCCTGAAATCACTCATGAACACACTCAGCGCACCCATATTTAAATACATTTTTTGTTTATATCAATTGGTGTGAATCATTGCTACTTTTATATAATCATATCCTGATGAAGCTTTTTTGACAATAAGAATACCGTCTTAACTCTTTCAGCGCCGAATTGTTTAAAGTAGACTCTTCCATGTTCAAAATCGAGTGTGTCCATTTCTCAATTCATAAAAATGTTGGACTATTTTGGTAACTAAAAGGCAAACAATGCTGATTTCAGGTGAGACAGCTCGTTACGAGCTGACTCACCTAAAATCAGCATTGTTTGCAAAAACCTCAATAATGTCTTTGGCGCTGAAAGAGTTAATTGTATTTACATGCATTTGGTCTAAACCGTTGTTACCGTGAGAAATCCGATAAGTGTTTTTCCAACGTCTTAGAATGGTAAATAAGCTGCATTGCATTTCAGTATGTTTGACGTCGGTGTCTAAATATGTAAAGGCAAATTATTTTATGAACGCTTTAATTTCACAGAATGCATCCCTTGTCACCTAGGTGATATCGACTGATGGCCGGATATGGTTGCGACTCGAGGATAATTTTCTGTAAATAGAAACACTACCAAGCGTTATAGAATGGCTTGTAAATACATAAAAGGTTATTGTGATGTCCATTGGTTTAGTGAAAGTTATCAATATTTGTTCGTCTGTTTTTTCGAAGAAAAAACGTCGGAATATTGTGTAAACCCGTGGCGTCGTCGGCGTCGTCGTCGTCGTTGTTGTTGTTGTTGTCCTCTGTGTCGTCGTCATACAATTTTAACCTTACCTCATAACTCATAAACAGTTACACATATTCAAATAAATAGTGGTACACATGTTCCTAGAGCAATACGCATGCCTATATCAAGTCACATAACTCTGGCTATAATGATGGTACAGTTATGCACCTTTTTGGACTTAGAAATCCATAAAAAAAAACAGACAACCGTTCGCATTCGTTCATTGGCGCTCTTATTCTAAGCAAAAATATTGACAAACATCACATGTTGCCGTTTTTTTTGTCGAATGTCATTCGTCTGCAAAAAAAAGTCGGTTCTTTACTAACCTTATTAATGACGATATTTCTTACAACTGTATCAGTACAACCTAGACCTGTAGCTCATATGCATTACATACAACTGTATCAGTACAACCTCGTCCTGTATCTCACATGCATTACTTACAACTGTATCATTACAACCTCGTCCTATATATCACATGCATTACTTACAACTGTATCATTACAACCTCGTCCTGTATCTCACATGCATTTCTTACAACTGTATCATTACAACCTCGTCCTGTATCTCACATGCATTTCTTACAACTGTATCATTATAACCTAGCCCTGTATCTCACACGCATTTCTTACAACTGTATCATTATAACCTCGTCCTGTATCTCACATGCATTTCTTACAACTGTATCATTACAACCTCCTCCTGTATCTCACATGCATTTCTTACAACTGTATCATTACGACCTAGCCCTGTATCTCACATGCACTTCTTACAACTGTATCATTACAACCTCCTCCTGTATCTCACATGCATTACTTACAACTCTATCATTACGAACTAGACCTGTATCTCACATGCATTTCTTACAACTGTATCATTACGACCTCCTCCTGTATCTCACATGCATTACTTACAACTCTATCATTACGACCTAGACCTGTATCTCACATGTATTCTTACAACTGTATCATTACGACCTAGCCCTGTATCTCACATGCATTACTTACAACTGTATCATTACGACCTCGCCTTGTATCTTACATGCATTACTTACAACTGTATCATTACGACCAAGCCCTGTATCTCACATGCACTTCTTACAACTGTATCCTTACAACCTCCTCCTGTATCGCACATGCATTTCTTACAACTGTATCATTATAACCTCCTCCTGTATCTCACATGCACTTCTTACAACTGTATCATTACGACCTAGCTCTGTATCTCACATGCATTTCTTACAACTGTATTATTACAACCTCGCCCTATTTCTCACATACATTACATACAACTGTATCATTACGACCTAGCCCTGTATCTCACATGCATTTCTTACAACTGTATCATTACAACCTCGTCCTGTATTTCACATGCACTTCTTACAACTGTATCATTACAACCTCGCCCTATATCTCACAAGCATTTCTTACAACTGTATCATTACAACCTCGCCCAATATCTCACATGCATTACTTACAACTGTATCATTACAACCTCGTCTTGTATCTCACATGCATTACTTACAACTGTATCATAACGACCTAGACCTGTATCTCACATGCATTTCTTACAACTGTATCATTACCAGCTTGTCCTGTATCTAACATGCATTACTTACAACTGTATTATTACAACCTTGTCCTATATCTCGTATGAATTACTTACAACTGTATCATTACAACCTAGCCCTGTATCTCACATGCATTCTTACAACTGTATCATTACAACCTCGTCCTGTATCTCATATGCATTTCTTACAACTGTATCATTACGACCTAGATCTGTATCTCACATGCATTTCTTACAACTGTATCATTACCAACTCGTCCTGTATTTAACATGCATTACTTACAACTGTATTTTTCCAACCTCGTCCTATATCTCGTATGAATTACTTACAACTGTATCATTACAACCTAGCCCTGTATCTCACATGCATTACTTACAACTGTATCATTACAACCTCGTCCGATATCTCGTATGAATTACTTACAACTGTATCATTACGACCTAGCCCTGTATCTCACATGTATTTCTTACAACTGTATTATTACAACCTAGCCCTGTATCTCACATGCATTACTTACAACTGTATTATTACAACCTCGCCCTATATCTCAAACGCATTACTTACAACTATATCATTACAACCTCCTCTTTTATCTCACATGCATTTCTTACAACTGTATCATTACAACCTCGTCCTGTATTTCACATGTATTTCTTACAACTGTATTATAACAACCTCGTCATGTATCTCACATGCATTTCCTACAACTGTATCATTACAACCTCGTCCTGTATTTCACATGTATTATTTACAACTGTATTATTACAGCCTCGTCATGTATCTCACATGCATTTCCTACAACTGTATCATTACAACCTCGTCCTGTATTTCACATGTATTATTTACAACTGTATTATTACAACCTAGCCCTGTATCTCACATGCATTTCTTACAACTGTATGATTACAACCTCGTCCTGTATCTCACATGCATTTCTTACAACTGTATCATTACAACCTCGTCCTGTATCTCTAATGCATCTCTTACAACTGTATCATTACAACCTAGCCCTGTATCTCACATGCATTTCTTACAACTGTATCATTACACCCTCGCCCTATATCTCAAACGCATTACTTACAACTGTATTATTACAACCTCGCCCTGTATCTCACATGCATTTCTTACAACTGTATCATTACAACCTCGCCCTGTATCTCACATGCATTTCTTACAACTGTATCATTACAACCTCGTCCTATATCTGACATGCATTTCCTACAACTGTATTATTACAATCTCGTCATGTATCTCACATGCATTTCTTACAACTGTATCATTACAACCTCGCCCTGTATCTCACATGCATTTCTTACAACTGTATCATTACAACCTCGTCCTGTATTTCACATGTATTTCTTACAACTGTATTATAACAACCTCGTCATGTATCTCACATGCATTTCCTACAACTGTATCATTACAACCTCGTCCTGTATTTCACATGTATTATTTACAACTGTATTATTACAACCTAGCCCTGTATCTCACATGCATTTCCTACAACTGTATCATTACAACCTCGTCCTGTATCTCACATGCATTTCTTACAACTGTATCATTACAACCTACTCCTGTATCTCACATGCATTTCTTACAACTGTATTATTACAACCTCGCCCTATATCTCACATGCATTTCTTACAACTGTATCATTACAACCTCCTCCTGTATCTCACATGCATTTCCTACAACTGTATTATTACAAACTCCTCCTGTATCTCACATGCATTTCTTACAACTGTATCATTACAACCTCCTTCTGTATCTCACATGCATTTCTTACAACTGTATCATTACAAGCTCCTCTTGTATCTCACATGCATTTCTTACAACTGTATTATTACGACCTCGTCCTGTATCTCACATGCATTTCTTACAACTGTATCATTACAACCTCATCCTGTATCTCACATGCATTTCTTACAACTGTATCATTACAACCTCGTCCTGTATCTCACATGCATTTCTTACAACTGTATAATTACAACCTCGTCCTGTATCTCACATGTATTTCTTACAACTGTATCATAACAACCTCCTACTGTTTCTCACATGCATTACTTCAACTGTATCGTTATATCCTCCTACTATATCTCACATGCATTTCTTACAACTGTATTATTACAACCTCGCCCTATATCTCACATGCATTTCTTACAACTGTATCATTACAACCTCCTCCTGTATCTCACATGCATTTCCTACAACTGTATTATTACAACATCCTTCTGTATCTCACATGCATTTCTTACAACTGTATCATTACAACCTCCTCCTGTATCTCACATGCATTTCTTACAACTGTATCATTATAACCTCGTCCTGTATCTCACATGCATTTCTTACAACTGTATCATTACAACCTCGTCCTGTATCTCACATGCATTTCTTACAACTGTATAATAACAACCTCGTCCTGTATCTCACATGCATTTCTTACAACTGTATCATAACAACCTCCTACTGTTTCTCACATGCATTACTTACAACTGTATCGTTATATCCTCCTACTATATCTCACATGCAATTCTTACAACTGTATCATTACAACTTCGCCCTATATCTCAAATGCATTTCTTACAACTGTATCATTACGACCTAGCCCTGTTTCTCACATGCATTACTTACAACTCTATCATTACAACCTCGTCCTATATCTCGTATGCATTAATTACAGCTATATCATTACAACCTAGCCCTGTATCTCACATGAATTCTTACAACTGTATCATTACAACCTCGTCCTATATCTCACATGCATTACTTACAACTGTATCATTACAACCTCGCCCTATATCTCACATACATTACAAACAACTGTATTATTACAACCTATCCCTGTATCTCACATGCATGTCTTACAACTGTATTATTACAACCTCGCCCAATATCTCAAATGCATTACTTACACTGTATCATTACAAACTCGTCCTGTATCTCACATGCATTACTTACAACTGTATAATTACGACCTAGACCTGTATCTCATATGCATTACTTACAACTGGATCATAACGACATAGCCCTGTATCTCACAAGCACTTCTTTCAATTGTATCATTACGACCTAGCCCAATATCTCGTATGCATTACTTACAACTGTATCATTAAAGCCTCGCCTTGTATCTCACATGCATTTCTTACAACTTTATTAGTACAACCTCCTCCTGTATCTCACATGCATTTCTTATAACTTTATTATTACAACCTCGCCCTGTATCTCACATGCATTTCTTACAACTGTATCATTAAAACCTCGCCCTGTATCTCACATGCATTTCTTACAACTGTATCATTACAACCTCGTCCTATATCTCACATGCATTTCCTGCAACTGTATCATTACAACCTCGTCCGGTATCTCACATGCATTTCTTACAACTGTATCATTACAACCTCCTCTTGTATCTCACATGCATCTCTTACAACTGTATTATTACAACCTCGCCCTATATCTCACATGCAGTTCTTACAACTGTATCATTACAACCTCCTCCTGTATCTCACATGCATTTCTTACAACTTTATTATTACAACCTCGCCCTATATCTCACATACATTACTTACAACTGTATCATGATAACCTCGTCCTATATCTCACATGCATTACTTACAACTGTATCATTACAACCTCGTCCTATATCTCGTATGCATTACTTACAACTGTATCATTACAACCTAGCCCTGTATCTCACATGCATTTCTTACAACTGTATGATTACGACCTAGCCCTGTATTTCACATGCATTTCTTACAACTGTATTATTACAACCTCCTCCTGTATCTCACATGCATTTCTTACAACTGTTTCATAACAACCTCGCCCTGTATCTCACATGCATTTCTTACAACTGTATTATTACAACCTAGCCCTGTATTTCACATGCATTTCTTACAACTGTATTATTACAACCTCGTCATGTATCCCACATGCATTGTTTACAACTGTATTATTACAACCTCCTCCTGTATCTCACATGCATTTCTTACAACTGTATCATTACGACCTAGCCCTGTATCTCACATGCATTTCTTACAACTTTATTATTACAACCTCCTCCTGTATCTCACATGCATTTCTTACAACTGTATCATTCCAACCTCGCCCTGTATCTCACATGCATTTCTTACAACTGTATCATTACAACCTCGCCCTATATCTCACATGCATTTCTTACAACTGTATTATATCAACCTACCATGTATCTCAACTGCATTTCTTACAACTGTATCATTACGACCTAGCCCTGTATCTCACATGCATTTCTTACAACTGTATCATTACGACCTAGCCCTGTATTGCACATGCATTTCTTACAACTGTATTATTACAACCTAGCCCTGTATCTCACATGCATTTATTACAACTGTATCATTACAACCTAGCCCTGTATCTCACATGCATTTCTTACAACTGTATCATTACGACCTAGCCCTATATCTCACATGCATTTCTTACAACTGTATTATTACAACCTAGCCCTGTATCTCACATGCATTTCTTACAACTCTATCATTACAACCTCCTCCTGTATCTCACATGCATTTCTTACAACTGTATCATTACGACCTAGCCCTGTATCTCAAATGCATTTCTTACAACTTTATTATTACAACCTCCTCCTGTATCTCACATGCATTTCTTACAACTGTATCATTACAACCTCGCCCTATATCTCACATGCATTTCTTACTACTGTATTATTACAATCTCGTCATGTATCTCACATGCATTTCTTACAACTGTATCATTACAACCTCGCCCTGTATCTCACATGCATTTCTTACAACTGTATCATTACAACCTCGTCCTGTATCTCACATGCATTACTTACAACTGTATCATTACAACCTAGCCCTGTATCTCACATGCATTTCTTACAACTGTATTATCACAACAACGCCCTATATCTCACATGCATTACTTACAACTGTATCATTACAACCTCGTCCTGTATCTCACATGCATTTCTTACATCTGAAGTATGACAACCTCCTCCTGTTTCTCACATGCATTTCGTACAACTGTATTATTACAACCTCGCCCTGTATCTCACATGCATTACTTACAACTGTATCATTACAACCTCGTCCTGTATCTCACATGCATTACTTACAACTGTATCATTATATCCTCGCTTTGTTTCTCACATGCATTTCCTTTTAGTTTTGTATCGAACAAGTGAAAATAATTAGATATGTAAACATTACAAAGCTTATTCAGCTTTATTTATATGTACGTGTTGTACCAATATAATATGAATTAAATAACATAATTCTATCTTCAATTATGTACATTATGTCTTTCGTTGTTTCTATATTTCTTGCCTTTTCTCTTATTCTCAATTTCTGTCTGATATTGTTATTACCCAGTGTGATGCCCTCTGGTCACGATGTATAGAATATCACAAAGCTGTCACGTATATATTATGTACATACTCAGCAATCAAAGTTATTGTTATGTTTCGACAATGCTCTTCTTGCCACTGCGATGTAGGCCCAATCAAGAATCACACACTGATCTACCGCCTTGACGATTAACATTCTATCTAGAGCCTAACAGATTTTGAGTTTAGAGGTATAAAAGAGCAAATACTATCAGTCAATACCTATTAAGAATAAAAAATGTCAAACGTTTACGAAAAAGTTGTCTTTATCGTATAGCAGAACAAATATTCCTAGTTGAATACTCTTTTCTCCATCTTTTCTTTAGTGATTTGATTTCAAGCATCGATTTGAATCGATATATTACATAATGCAACGTTGCCATCAATCCGTGTGACCCAATGCTCCCGATTAGGAGGGATATACAATTCTTTCCCCCACAATATATGTTCTACTATCCAACAAAACCCTTCAAGTGAGAACTCAAAAAAATCCTCCCAGTACGGTAATTATTTTGAGTTCCCTCAAGATTTGAGGGTCAAATAAGGATAAAAGAAATATCAACGTTGCAACAAGCATTAGTTGTGTGCGTCAAGGATTGCACGCCTGTATGGTGTGAGAAGCGGGGGCGTTAATATGTAGCATTCTATACAACCTGTTCAATATTGCTTTTCATAGACGAATATGAGTTTTATTATTCTAATTGAATCTTCGTCTTAAATCACAGAATGCAGCCCTTGTAACCTAGGTGATATCGACTGATGAACGGATCTACTTGAGACCTGAGAAAGTTAGGTCTGTAAATAGTTATAATAATAGACTAAACAGCTTGCCGTGTTTATCAAACTTTTGTTTTACATGAAATCATTTATAGCAAAATTAGGTTATTTTACATCAATTGAAACGACTGTAGCAATCCACTACTAGTATAATCAATTGTCCTGAATGAGGGCAAGACAGACGCTGATACCATTGTACTCAAACTTTCTTAAATTTGCGTGGTTAGCGTCGGGGATTTCGAAACCGGGTGTCCCGGGTTCGATCCCCAGTCGCGGCACTACGGTCATGGTGGAGTGCCCTTGGGCAAGGCACATTTTCTAGCCTAGTATTGGTTTGTTTACCCAGGGATCATGAATAATTAAATTTAATTGCGCGCTAAATGACCTTAGCTGTCGATGCGCCATAAAACAATATACATTCATTCTTAAATTTGCAAACTGCAACAAACATTTGTGACTAGCGTAATTATGTTATATTACATCAATTAAAACTACTGTTACTATCCACTATCAGAGGTCTAGATAAAGAGGGGCATACAGCTTCTTTCCCGCACAGTATCTCTCGTATCATTAAACCAACCCCTTGATGTGGGTACTCAATTGGTCTTTTTAATCAAGTGATTTGCAGTTTCGATATTGCAGCATTGGAATTATGAAAGGCAGCTTTTCTCATTGCTAAGTAGTTATTCTGATCCAAGATTAGTGCACAGTCAGTCTGGATAGCCAATGAAGCAGAAAATAATATCTTCACCCGAACAGACTACAAGCCCCAAACATGAGGTATCTGGCCTCAACTCAAACTTGCACCATAGAAAACTTGCTCCAAACCCGAAACAACTGGCCCAAAATCAAACTTGCACCATAGAAAACTTGCTCCAAACCCGAAACAACTGGCCCAAAATCAAACTTGCACCATAGAAAACTTGCCCCAAACCCGAAACAACTGGCCCAAAATCAAACTTGTACCATAGAGAACTTGCCCCAAACCCGAAACAACTGGCCCAAAATCAAACTTGTACCATAGAAAACTTGCCCCAAACCCGAAACAACTGGCCCAAAATCAAACTTGTACCATAGAAAACTTGCCCCAAACCCGAAACAACTGGTCACAAATCAAACTTGTACCATAGAAAACTTGCCCCAAACCCGAAACAACTGCCCCCAAATCAAACTTGTACCATAGGTAACTCGCTCCGAACTTGAGACAACTGGCCCCAACTGAAACATGCACCATAGAAAACTCGCCCCTTACCTGGGACAACTGGCCCCAAATCAAACTTGCACCATAGATAACTCGCCCCGAACCTGGGACAACTGGCCCCAAATCAAACTTGCACCATATACAACTCGCTCCGAAATGAACTATCTGGCCCCAAATGAAACTTGCACCATAGACAACAGGCTCCGAAATGAGCTATCTGGCCCCAACTCAAACTTGCACCATAGACAACAGGCTCCGAAATGAACTATCTGGCCCCAAATGAAACTTGCACCATAGAAAATTCGCTCCGAACTTGAGATAACTGGCCCCAACTCAAACTTGCACCATAGACAACAGGCTCCGAAATGAGCTATCTGGCCCCAAATGAAACTTGCACCATAGAAAATTCGCCCCGAACTTGAGACAACTGGCCCCAACTCAAACTTGCACCACAGACAACACGCTCCGAAATGAGCTGTCTGGCCCCAAATGAAACTTGCACCATAGAAAATTCGCCCCAAACTTGAGACAACTGGCCCCAAATCAAACTTGAACCATAGAAAACTCGCTCCGAAATGAACTATCTGGCCCCAAATGAAACTTGCACCATAGACAACAGGCTCCGAAATGAGCTATCTGGCCCCAACTCAAACTTGCACCATAGACAACAGGCTCCGAAATGAACTATCTGGCCCCAAATGAAACTTGCACCATAGAAAATTCGCTCCGAACTTGAGATAACTGGCCCCAACTCAAACTTGCACCATAGACAACAGGCTCCGAAATGAGCTATCTGGCCCCAAATGAAACTTGCACCATAGAAAATTCGCCCCGAACTTGAGACAACTGGCCCCAACTCAAACTTGCACCACAGACAACACGCTCCGAAATGAGCTGTCTGGCCCCAAATGAAACTTGCACCATAGAAAATTCGCCCCAAACTTGAGACAACTGGCCCCAAATCAAACTTGAACCATAGAAAACTCGCCCCGAACCTGAAATATTTGGCCCCAAATCAAACTTGAACCATAGAAAACTCACCGCGAACCTGAAATATCTGGCCCCAAATCAAACTTGAACCATAGAAAACTCACAGCGAACCTGAAATATTTGGCCCCAAATCAAACTTGAACCATAGAAAACTCACCGCGAACCTGAAATATCTGGTCCAAATCAAACTTGAACCATAGAAAACTCGCCCCGAACCTGAGACAACTGGCCCTTATTCAAACTTGCACCTTAGAAAACTCGCCCCGAACCTGAGCTATCTGGCCCCAACTCAAACTTGCACCATAGACAACAGGCTCCGAAATGAGCTATCTGACCCCAAATGAAACTTGCACCATAGAAAATTCGCCCCGAACTTGAGACAACTGGCCCCAAATCAAACTTGAACCATAGACAACTCGCTCCGAACCTGATATTTTTGGCCCCAAAATAAACTTGCACCAAACACAACTCGCCCCGAACCTGAAGTATTTAGCCTCAAATCAAACTTGCACCATAGACAACTCGCCCCGAACCTGAAATATCTGGCCCAAAATCAAACTTGAACCATAGAAAGCTCGCACCAAACCTGAGACAACTGGCCCCTATTCAAACTTGCACCTTAGAAAAAAACTCGCCCCGAACCTGAGATAACTGGTCCTTATTCAAACTTGCACCTTAGAAAACTCGCCCCGAACCTGAGCTATCTGGCCCCAAATCAAACTTGAACCTTAGAAAACTCGCCCCGAACCTGAGCTTTCTGGCCCCAAATCAAACTTGAACCATAGGAAACTCGCCCCGAACCTGAAATATCCGGCCCCAACTCAAACTTGAACCTTAGACAACTGGCCCCAAAACCTAAGACAACTGGCCCCAAATCAAACTTGAACCTTAAAAACTCGCCCCGAACCTGAGCTTTCTGGCCCCAAATCAAATTTGCACCATAGAAAAATCGCGCCAAACCTGAGCTATCTATCTTGTCCCAAATAAAACTGGCACCACAGAAATCTGACCCCGAACTTGAGACAACTATCCTCAAATCAAACTTGAACCATAGACAACTCGCCCCGAACCTAAACTATCTGGCCTCAAATCAAACTTGCACCATAAACAACTCGCGGAATAGCACACCCTCAATCAGGTCCCCACCATAGACAACTCGGTCCAAACCTGAGACATCTATCTCCAAATTAATTTTGCATGAAAGACAACTCCTCCAGACCTGGGATAACACCCCCTCAATCAAGTCCCCACCATAGACAACTCGCTCCAAACCTGATATAATTATCCCCGATTTAAAAATTTGGGTGGATACCTTCAGTAAGTTATCGAACACACGAACTTCTGCAACCGGGGCGGACGCTCTACCACTACACCACCGTGGCACAACTGTAGGTATCTTTGCTGTCTCAACAGAGTTCCAATAAAGGAATATGACGGCAGAAGAGGACTTACGCATCCAAATTATTTCTTAACCAGAGCAGTGTTGCGTTGAAACGTTACGTGCATACATAATGAATGGCAATGAAAAGTTCAACATATTTGTCTATAGGGTATAATACACCAACTTAATTCCTTCTTTGTTTCCATGTAAACCAAACAGTTTCAACCCTCAATTGTCACACTTTCTAAACGTTTCTCAAGTAGGACACCCCATATCATTGAAAAGAGTAACCTCTAACACGTAAAAGAAAGAAAAAAAAGGGGGGGGGGGGTGATATAGTATGCAAGAAAGCATTCAACCCGCGAAAATGATTACCGTCATTTTGGACGAAATCGGGCGTGGACGAAACTGGCTTTCAACATACTCTACTTTCACTTTCAAACAAGGTCATAAATACTAATAAATGGTAAAATCAATCATTTTCTTTGCACCCTTTACACATTTACAATGAACTTAAATGTAATATATTCAATGCATTCTGGTGAAGGTATACACTAATCCTACGTATACAAAGGTCTGTATGTACCATGTGTCATGGTCGCGGATGTAAATGGCGTCTTTTAACCTTAAACAGAGCAGACTTTTGTCAAACCAATATAATACAACGAACAACATATGCATTATAAATGACATAATAGTCAGTCCGTTTTTCGATACATGTGGTGGTATTTTTATTATATGCAGTAGTTTTACGTTTAAACGTTTACATCTCAAAACGTTCTATTATTTCAAACGTGCGTTTTTGATGACCTAGTTGAGGATTTTTACTTGAGCGTTACTTTGATAGATGATCCTAGTTCATCGGATGATATTTTTAATGTGATAGAAAGCAAATTGTTACAGTATAGTGATGGTATTACAGATTGTTAAAAACAGTTTTATACATCGCAAAAAGCCAAATGGTTTAGTAATGAGTGTAGGAGATTAAAAAGAAGCAAAGTAACGTGTTTACGCAAGTACAGATCTACTAATTCACAATTTGACTTACAAAGATATTTTGAGGCCAAGAAATCATATAGTGCAATATGTCGTAATATAAAACAAGAGTTTTATACATCATGTTTAAATGATATTAAGAATAATATCAAAAGACAAAAGTTTTACCTATTGATCATAGTACCTTCTTCAAGATATATGACAGTAAAGTGACGCCAATACTATTGCACGGTTCGGAACTGTGGGGTTTAAATGAGTGTGTGTGTCTGTGTGTGTGTGTGTGTGTGTGTGTGTGTGTGTGTGTTGAAAAGGTACGTACATACTGCTTGAAGCGCTACATGTCAGTACCATTGAGAACAGTTAATGACGCAGTTCTTGGAGACAGTCAGTTCATATTTATGCATCAAAAAGGGTTATTACGTACTGGCTAAGAAATATCAAATTGCCGTGTCTCACAGACTTATTAGAAAGTGCTATGATATGTTAAAGTTGTATGATGGTTTAGGATATTCGAATTGGGTAACACAAATTCGAACCAATCTTACTAAAAAACGGTTTAGGATATGTGTGGAATGATCATACCAGGTTACCAATAATACAATACAATACAATGAATATATTTGTTGCAGTAGCTCAACGTTGAGCCTTTATATCAAGTTTAAGTCAAACTTCGATTTGCAGAATTACTTAGATGTGATCAATATAGGGAAGTTCCTTGTGTTGTCAGTCAGTCTGTTGAAACAGAGTACCATACTATACTTGAATGTAAAGCATATAATGATTTAAGGTTAATTTATATACCGACATGTTTTTGTAGTAATCCTACTATTGCAAAATTCAACTGTTTAATGAGCCAAACGAAAAGAGATGTCATAACACAATTAGGAATGTATATTTTGTATTCACTAGAAAAACGAAAGTCACTTTTATAGTGTGTTATATATGAATGTCACTTACATGATTGTTATAATTATGATGTGTATTGTGTTTTGGCCGGTGGCCATATCAAAAAATTGTTTTTGTTTGAGTTTGTTGGTCAATAGGTGTGATATATATGTTTAAACATATGACGTGCTTCCGGTTAGTCCAAACGTGGTGAATTATTACTTATGTGGCAATAAAAGGTATTGTAAGCAATGTATTTGGCAATATTCATAGTCGAATAGGCATTTTATTTGTATTATGTTTGGTCCATACTACTATATACATGATATATACAGCTTTATAAACGGTGCATTTTTCTTTGTGATTGTGGTACTTTCCTGCAGAATTAATTTAGGAAAATTCCGAGTATGACAGATAAATCGCTGAACAGTCTATACATAGAACTGTCACATGTTCTGTATACACGAGGAGCAGATTGACTGAAATCTACACAGGAAGCTCCAGACGATGCTGAAATTAAAATGTCTTCAAATCAGAAGACTCTTGAAATATCATCTGCGGTAAATGTGTTACCCTTTCCCACATAAAACAAAACTTCAGTGGACGAATTTGACAACATTGAAGCAAAATTATGGAAAATCTGTGTAAATGAAAGTACAATGTTAGAGTAGATTATAAAACAATAAGACCAATATCTCCATTTGCCATATTGTTTTCATATTCAATTCCACTTCTGCAGACACGCGAGAAAGCATCTGAATGTTGGAAAGGGTTTACATTCCTCTTAGAATTCTGCTCATTTACAGTTTATATAAGCCCTTCCATGGGAAAATGAAACAAAACTGCATTTGGGAATAGTGTAGATCCAGATCAGTCTGTTCATTCGCAGCCTCGTCAAAATATACAGCCTCAATCGTACATGGAGTTACATATGCGTGTTAGAAGCTTCAGTCAACTTGTGAAGAATCTGATAAGACAGAGTTAATATACAGGCTGATTTGAACCTATAATGTTGCTAAAACGAAGTTGTACCTTTTCCTAAAGACGAACTCAAATATAAAAGGTAAAGCTCTTTTTCAGTTATTTATCTTTGCCCACAATCTGCTGAGGAATTAAAAGTTGTTTTACTATAATGTTGCAACTTAAACACATTTTTTTAAATGCATTTTTAAATCTTTTCCCACATAAAACAACTAAGCATCAGATGACGTTAAGGCAAAATTATAGAACATCTTTATAAATGATAGCACTTTAGCATAATTATTGAAGAAAGTTGAAATCATTGAGGTAAATGGAGAAACTTCTCCAGATAAGCAATTTTGCCTTTACCCACAATGATTTAAAGAGTAGCCTTCTTAATCTGCATAGACAACATTCTTCACCCACTTTTATTTTTAGATATTTTTTTTAACGGACTGTCTACTCGGAATACCGGAAAGTATGATCATCGTAATGAAAAATGCACAGCGTATAATAGCGTAGCATGTTTCGTAACACTGACTGAATATAATGTCATTTGAACTTCATATAATATTGCTTGTATTACATATTACACTGTTTGACACAAGCAACCTTTTCCATATATAATGATTTCCGAACACAAGCATTCGGTCTCCGTATCAAATGATATCCGAACACAAGCGATCTTTCTCCGTTTTCAATGATTTCCGAATAGAAAAATATCTTTCTCCGTCTCACATGATTTCCAAACACAAGCGATATGTCTCCGCATCCAATAATTTCCGAACACAAGCGATCTTTCTCCGTATCCAATAATTTCCGAACACAAGCGATCTTTCTCCGTATCCAATGATTTTCGAACAAAAGCGATCTTTCTACGTTATCGAATGATTTCCGATTACAAGCGATCTTTCTCCGTACCCAATGTTTTTCGAACACAAGCGATATGTCTCAGTATCGAATGATTTTCGAACACAAGCGATATAAATCAGTATCGAATGATTTTCGAACACACGCGATATGTCTCCGTATCCAATGATTTTCGACCACAAGCGATCTTTCTCCGTATCCAATGGTTTTAGAATACAAGCGATCTTTCTCCGTATCCAGTGATTTTCGAACACAAGCGATATGTCTCCGTATCCAATGATTTTCAAAAACAAGCGATCTTTCTCCGTATCCAATGATATTCGAATTCAAACGATTTGTCTCCGTATCCAATGATGTTTGAACACAAGCGATATGTCTCCGAATCCAATGATTTTCGAACACAAGCGATATGTCTCAGTATCGAATGATTTTCGAACACAAGCGATATGTCTCAGTATCGAATGATTTTCGAACACAAGCGATCTTTCTCCGTATACAATAATTTTCGAACACAAGCGATATGTCTCAGTATCGAATGATTTTCGAACACAAGCGATCTTTCTCCGTATACAATGATTTTCGAACACAAGCGATCTTTCTCCGTATCCAATGGTTTTAGAACACAAGCGACATGTCTCAGTATCGAACATTTTTAGAACACAAGCGATATGTCTCAGTATCGAATAATTTTCGAACACAAGCGATCTTTTTCCGTATACAATGATTTTCGAACACTAGCGATCTTTCTCCGTATCCAATGCGTTTCGAACACAAGCGATAAAGTCTAAGTGGCAAACAATGCAGACATTAGGAGAGACAGCTTGTTACGAATCTACGTTGTTGTAAAAAGTCGTTTATGGCTTATGGCGAACGAGTTGTTAAGCTGCAGATATGCAAAACCACGATATCATATTGAGACGAGGGCTGTCAATCAAGCGGTTGTTGGTTCGAGCCCAAGCTGATCTACCAAACGTCAATGCGACCGCGTGTCATTTGTAATCCACCAATGAACTTAACAGTATATGTGGAAGTACACCCCACTTACTTCGAAAAACTGTTCTGTAGAGTACTGGTGTCAGAAAACTAGGAAACACATGTGTAGGTGCACAGACCGCCGTGATGCGTCTGAAATCATGTTGAAAACGGCGTTTATCCCAAATCAATCACTCCAATCACACACTCGTACGGTAAATACATTTATTATATAACCTATAAATAGACGCCTTTTCATTGGCTAAAACGTAATTTTTTAGAAAAAATATCTAGCGATATTCACCGTTTTTTTCTGATATTCACCAGTTTTATAAATAGTAACAGGGGAAGACCGGGGAATCCCATGAGCCGCCTATTAATATCCTTCGCCTTTATCGGTACGCTACGGAATTTTCCGAGGCGCGTTCCGAATGACAAACGGAAACTTCCGAAGCTCGTTCGGATGATCATGATAATATTATATAAATATGGCATGGCTTCCAGTGTGACAGTACATATTGTCAACATGAGGAAAATACTGTTAGCCGAGGCGAAGACGAGGTTAATAGTATTTACCCGAATGTTGACGTACTGTCACGCTGGAAGCCATGCAATATTTATTTTATTATACCGAACAAAATTACACGTTTATTCAATTTATTCTGTACCTTTGTAGGGGAGATGAACATGGGTAGATCTACTACAATGTAACACACACATATGAATATACCGGTTAACAGTATACTGTTACATGGCACGCGTGTCTAAAAAGTGACGTTATTTGAAATGACGTCATGCACGTGCATAACCAAGATTTTAACGCGCGTGCCATGTAACAGTATACTGTTTACCGGTCAAAAACGTACTGTTATCATGAGACAGTAAGAAATTGCCCATGATGAGTATATGAGAATTTAACATTACAAAGTCACGTGAGGTATAATAAGATAAATTGAGGGTTATATAATAAAACAGTTATGGGCTTTTCAGCTGTTATACATGATGTTGATATGCACCAAAAAATTCTTCATTGACCTCGGCTATCGCCTCGGTCAATAATGATTTTTTTGGTGCATATCACATGTATAACAGCTGAAAAGTCCATAATTGTATAATATTGATCAAGATTTTCTGCTAAATTGGCTTATATTGCGGGATTCGTGCAAGTTAGTTGTAACTACATCTTGTTTCAAGATGAAGTTACAGCCGTCGTGCATGAAGTGACTGAAATGTCCATGAACCCAGTTAAGTTTATTCTCTGAGAAAACCTTCCAACGTATCAAAACCTAATTTCCCATGCGCAAATTACTCTAACATATTTGATGTGATTAGAGCGGCCAAAGGCATCCTCTGGATAATATGTTCATATAACTTCGTAATAGCCTGTTTACGGCGCCTAACCTGGGGCTAAGCAAGACTGTAAAAGGGAATCAAAGTCACGATTTACTTTGTGGAAAGTCGTTTTCCATGTTATATCGGACACAAAGTCGCGTTTTTTCTACGATGACCGTAAGTTTGTTAACATTCTTTTTTGTTTAGCATTCTGTAGATATACCACCTACTGCTTTTGCTTTTTATCACTTGTAATTCTAAATTACCTACTGATGCTTTTTATAGATTGTTTGTATGTTTATGTATATTTGTTTGTTAAGCACTTTTGAACGGCTGCAATTTATGATAAAGGTGCTATACAAATGTGGTAGAATAATAAAAATAACAACAGTATAATGGTTATTTTTTTTTTTTTTTTTTTTTAAAGGCAATCAACCTTGCAGTCAGTGAAAAGCTTAAATACGTATGCATTTAGCGATATTTTGACCCTTCTTCTTCATACATCTTTGTGATAAATAAAAAACGTCCTAAAAATACAGCTAATCAGCCTTCAGATAATGAGTGCGCTATGTCGGTACTAGAAAACAAAACGAACAGGCCCCGACACTATTAACCCTTTCCATCATACGACAATTCTGCAGCAGACGCCTCTCAACATATTTTGTCAAATAATGGAAAATCTCTATAATTGAATGGATAACCTATGACTAAAAGTGGAAAACATTGTGACAAAAGGAGAAATTGCACGTTTTGTGCAATTTCTTCTTTTGTCACTATGTTTTCAAAGAGCCGTCTGCTGCAGAGGCGTCAGAAAGCGTCTATATGAGGGAAAGTGTTAAACTCTGAAAACATTTTCTGTATTCAGAAATAAACTCCATGCTCCAATTAGACTTTAGATTGGTCCATTTCGAGAATGAACTTGCATTTTAGATCTACCTTTAAAACCTGGCCCTCAGGCGCGCGTGTTTTCTTAAATAAAATATGATTGGCTTACAAACCCTATACAAAGCCCCGGTAGCTCAGTCGGTAGTGACGCGGGCTGTCAATCCAGGGTGTGTGAGTTCGAACCCCAGCTTTCCGTCGTTTGACAAAAGTCATTGTGACAAGGGTCAGTTGTCTTCCTCCAATGGGCTAACAGTCTATGTGGAAAAGCTGCCAGTTGCTTGGAAAGATTGTTGTGTGAATTACTGGTGTGAGAAAGCCAAGGAAACACATGAATAGGTGAACTGACCGCCGTGATATGACAGAAAACTTGTTGAAAGCCCTCTCGACCGTTATATTTCTCCACACAAACTGTGCGATTACTGGTTAAACCTGCTTAAAGCGGACATCGGGCGTGATTAATATAAGCTGAACGTTTGATAATTTAGACTAAACAGTGAGCATATAGTTGGGGCGAAACAATAAAAGCCAATCACGCTAAGGGCTATAGTAATGAGTGACACAGATCGAGTAGGACAAGTTTTATTCCAAGACCAAGCTTCACCGTGTGACAGGAATACGATATATGCATAGAGCGTAACAGGGGAGTCACGTGATTGACAGGTCTCTTTATGAAATAAACATACGCCTGGCTAATTTTGTGACTCTCTTATGATTGGTGCCTTTCTTGTTATATATTTATTCGTGAATCAAGCGGGAATTTAGTGACGATCATTCTGTTACACGAATTACAATTCACTCAAGTGTGTTACGCTGATGCAGCCGAAATTGTCAATCGTGTGTAAAGAATAAAATCAAGTTTTACTTTTTAATAGACACGAAAAGAAGACACAGTATTTCTACATACATACTTGCAGCGTTTAGACATATAGCATTAACGATATTTATTGCAGTCGCATTTTGACGCATCTGAACCAGATGTACTTTAAAATATCAATGATTTATTGAAAATATAATGACATAACAGCTTAAAATAGTGTGACACAGAGTAAAATTGCTCTCTTCTTTTGTCACAATGTTTTCAACTCCTTTCAATAAATAAACTTTCGTGTATACAGATGTTCTTTATTTTTCAATGTCGTCTGCTGCAGATGTGTTTTATATTATATAGGTAGTTTTAAAACCCCGTCGAATGCAGTTCCGGATTGGGGGGGGGGGGGGGGGGGGGGGGGGGGGGGGGGGGGGGGGGGGTGTACATTGGGTTTCGTCAGTCCGTCTTTGGACGATATGTTGTCCTGACTTACAGTTTGTTGACACTTGCAGTTATTAATAGTCTTCCATTCTAAAAGCAGGAGTTGTTCCATTTTTCTCTCAATTATCTCGAACCCATATTACCCGTAGCTATAGATAAGGGGCGGGGCATTATTTTTAAATCTTCAATAGTCCTTCAAAACCTATGTTGCGGGTACTCGAAAGAATCGTTTCAAATGCTCTCGACACAGATTTTACTGAGTGCTAACAGAGATCTGTTTAATTAACCTTATTTAGCCCTCATGACCGCCTCGGTGATGTAGTGATAAAGCGTACGCATCGGGTGCGGGAGGTCGCGGGTTTGATGCCCCGTCGGGTCATACTAAAGACTTTAAAAATGGCAGTAATGGCCGCCCACCTTGGGGATCAGAGTTGTGGCAGAAGCATCACGACTGACTGGCTGGTGTCAGGGTTATTGGACCAGTAGTACTGGTAATATAGTCATCTGTTTGCCTTGATCCTCCTGCATATAGTTCACCCTTTTATAATGTATTTTAGAAACTGGTTTCACCGCCTTTGATTTTTGACAAGTCCCTGTATATCTTAGTAGTAACTGGGGTCATTTACATTATGTTTACGCTTAAATGTATATATATATAAAGTTTATTTGTATTTTCTCTTTTTTTGTTTTCGTTTATTTGTTTTAAAATAAGAAATAATAACTGATACATGAATGTTGATACTTGATCCTTTTGTATTGCATATGTATTATAAAAATGTATATATGACTATGTACTCATGTGCTGGTCAAATAAAGATATATCTATCTATAGACCAAGATAAGAATGTACGAATCGTGTTCTATGTTTGTCACAAGTTGTTTAAACGCTTTTCCACATACAACCACTTGGTGGCAGACGAATTCGGAAAGAATTTGGCAAAAATATGAAAAATTTCGGTTAAGGAAAGTTAAATACATTATAATTGGACAGAGTTGAAAACATTGTGGCAAACAGAGAAATTGTTTCTTCTGTTGTCACAATGTTGTCAATAGTCGTAAGCTGTACAGGTGTCAACATTCTTGTGGAGACATGTTTAATCTTTCGCTGCAAAAGGCAATTAAAGACTTTTGCAAACAATGCAGATTTAGGTTAGACCGTGAGCTCGTACATGTAACGAGCTGTCTCCCCTGACATCTTCATTGGTTGCCACTTTGACATTGAATTATAACAAAACGTCCTGTTGGACGGAAACATGAGTGGTCCAATTGGATGAGTCGACTTTGTGAAGTTGGGCGGTGAAAGACTTGAGGAGGGTTTATCATGAACAACTCATGTCGTGTATAGTGGCATAACAAGGTAGGTAAGATTTTAGCTTTTACAGATAACATCATAAACACATCATTCATTATATCATTAACATGAATACCATAAACACCGATATTATAAATAAAAAATATATATCATAAACACATATATCATAAACATATTTATCATAAACGCAGCATAAACGTGTCTGTTTATAATTATCTATAGATTACCTTTTATAGTGTTATTAGGCATTTGAATGTATTTTCTATTTTAATAGAAATAAAGGTAAGTAACTCGTGTGGCCTCGGGTGCACTTGGTTTCCTTAGTTGTCTCCCTTTAACCATATAAACCCCCGATTTCAGCTTACATTTGCATAATATTATTGTCTATTGCGTTCATTCACCGTCCGCCGTCTTCGTCAGCATCGTCGAAATACAACTTTCTGATAGGAGTCATACATGTTTAATGAATCATATTTTTTTTGGAAATGTTTTCGACAAGTATGTCAATAAGCGCTAAAGGGATTGCTCTTCGTCAGCGAATTAGTTTGCACCTGGACGGACTGACTAACATGAGGTGGTTAAATGGTTAACACACTGGACTGACTGACTAACATGAGGTGATCCAGTGGTTAACACACTGGACTGACTGACTAACATGAGGTGGTCCAGTGGTTAACACACTGGACTGACTAACTAACATGAGGTGATCCAGTGGTTAACACACTGGACTGACTGACTAACATGAGGTGGTCCAGTGGTTAACACACTGGACTGACTAACTAACATGAGGTGATCCAGTGGTTAACACACTGAACTGACTGACTAACATGAAGTGGTCCAATAGTTAACACACTGGACTGACTGACTATCATGAGGTGGTCCAATAGTTAACACACTGGACTGACTGACTAACATGATGTGGTCCAATAGTTAACACACTGGACTGACTGACTAACATGTTATGGTCCAGTGGTTAACACACTGGACTGACTAACTAACATGAGGTGATCCAGTGGTTAACACACTGGACTGACTGACTAACATGAGGTGGTCCAATGGTTAACACACTGGACCGACTGACTAACATGTTATGATCCAATGGTTAACACACTGGACTAACTGACTAACATTAGGTGATCCAGTGGTTAACACACTGGACTAATTGACTAACATGTTATGATCCAATGGTTAACACACTGGACTAACTGACTAACATTAGGTGATCCAGTGGTTAACACACTGGACTAATTGACTAACATGTTATGATCCAGTGGTTAACACACTGGACTGACTGACTAACATGTTATGATCCAGTGGTTAACACACTGGACCGACTGACTAACATGTTATGATCCAATGGTTAACACACTGGACTAACTGACTAACATGTTATGATCCAATGGTTAACACACTGGACTGACTGACTAACATGTTATGATCCAATGGTTAACACACTGGACTAACTGACTAACATGTTATGGTCCAATGGTTAACACACTGGACGGATTGACTAACATGAGGTGATCCAATGGTTAACACACTGGACTAATTGACTAACATGAGGTGATCCAGTGGTTAACACATTGGACTGACTGACTAACATGAGGTGATCCAGTGGTTAACACACTAGACTGACTGACTAACAAGAGGTGGTCCAATAGTTAACACACTGGACTGACTGACTAACATGTTATGGTCCAGTGGTTAACACACTGGACTGACTGACTAACATGAGGTGGTCCAATAGTTAACACACTGGACTGACTGACTAACATGTTATGATCCAATGGTTAACACACTGGACTAATTAACTAATATGAGGTGATCCAGTGGTTAACACATTGGACTGACTGACTAACATGAGGTGATCCAGTGGTTAACACACTGGACTGACTGACTAACATGAGGTGGTCCAATAGTTAACACACTGGACTGACTGACTAACATGTTATGGTCCAGTGGTTAACACACTGGACTGACTGACTAACATGAGGTGATCTAGTGGTTAACACACTGGACTAATTGACTAACATGAGGTGATCCAGTGGTTAACACACTGGACTGATTGACTAACATGAGGTGATCCAGTGGTTAACACACTGAACTGACTGACTAACATGAGGTGATCCAGTGGTTAACACACTGAACTGACTAACTAACATGAGGTGATCCAGTGGTTAACACACTGGACTGACTGACTAACATGAGGTGATCCAGTGGTTAACACACTGGACTGACTGACTAACATGAGGTGATCCAGTGGTTAACACACTGAACTGACTAACATGAGGTGATCCAGTGGTTAACACACTGGACTGACTGACTAACATGAGGTGATCCAGTGGTTAACACACTGAACTGACTGACTAACATGAGGTGATCCAGTGGTTAACACACTGGACTGACTAACTAACATGAGGTGATCCAGTGGTTAACACACTGAACTGACTGACTAACATGAAGTGGTCCAATAGTTAACACACTGGACTGACTGACTATCATGAGGTGGTCAAATGGTATAACACACTGGACTGACTGACTACCATGCTGTGGTCCAATGGTTAACACGCTGGACTGACTGACTAGCATGATGTGGTCCAATGGTAAACACACTGGACAGACTGACTATCATGATGTGGTCAAATGGTTAACACACTGGACTGACTGACTAACATGAGGTGGGTGGTACAATGGTTAGCACACTGGACTGACTGACTACCATGAGGTGATCCAGTAGTTAACACACTGGACTGACTGACTAACATGAATTGGTCCAATGGTTAACACACTGGACTGACTGACTACCATTAGGTGGTCTAGTAGTTAACACACTGGACTGACTGACTAACATGAATTGGTCCAGTGATTAACACACTGGACTGATTGACTATCATGAGGTGGTCAAATGGTTAACACACTGGACTGATTGAGTAACATGAGGTGGTCCAGTAGTTAACACACTGGACTGACCGACTGACTAACATGGGGTGGTACAAGGTTAACACACTGGACTAATTGACTAACATGAGGTGGTCCAGAGGTTAACACACTGGACTGACTGACTAACATGAGGTGGTCTACATTGACAATCCAAATGCTGGCACGGGTTCTTGAAAATTCAGAGGTCTCCCACACAACTAAAGGTCAAATACTGGTTCGTGTCCAGGATCAGTAGCATAGCATTTATCGGTGCCATACACTGAACACGTTTAAGAAGTAATGGTTCCTTTGGGGGAAGAGCTAGGGGTATCGAATCCTGACTCTATGGTATTTTACTGTGTATTTTATAATTGTCTCAACGTGTCAGATGCTTGTGCATGACATATTGTATACTATCAAATGAGCCAATAGAAGCTAAAAGCCTTTTGCTCGATCAGAGCAGTTGGTATCGTCTGTTCAATTACCTTATTACATAACCGCCTCGATGGTGTAGTGGTAGAGCGTCTACCTAGGGTGCGGGCGAGCCCTGGTTCCATCCCCGGTCGGGTCATAATAAAGACTTTAAAATGATAGTAATGGTTGTCCTCCTTGGCGCTCAGTGTTGAGGGATTAACATTACCACTGACTGACGGGTGTCAGGATAAATGGATCAGTAGTACTGGTAACTTACCCAGGAAACGATGTGATATAGCTGAAATAGTGTTGAACGGCGTAAAACACCAACATATCGATCGAAAATATACCACGTGAGACGCAGAGCAGGTAAAATAAATTGACTTTCGCCTAAATGCAAGCAGAACCTTTAATTATGGTCAGTTTCAGAATTCCTTAGTTTACGAAAAGTCATAATCAGAAGACGTGCCTTGATAACATCTTGGACAATCGAGAAGAGAGCTATAACTGCAAGGTCTCTTTCATTATTGTGTTTTCAATAGACGGCTGTAAGAGTCTACATCAGGAGTAGTGTAACAGTTTATGCAAAATACCGGTTAGTTTATGACGCCTCTGTCTTCTTCTGTTTTATGCCACAACCCACCTTAATGAATTACCGCATTCGGCATAAGCCCCCGAGTCAACACGCGTCGACCCGAGTTGACTTGTATGGCATTCGATTTCAACAAGAGAAAGCCTACTCGGTTTAATCCGATATCACCCTACCTCCAAAAGCTAGGTAATGTCGGGGTACTCATCCGAAAATGGGTAGACTTCAGTCTGGCAACATTGCGGAAGGCTGTGTTGACGAAAAACAGAGCCGATTAATCAAATGTTAGGCACTTTAAGCCTAGTTCTCACTGTCCCGGATTGGCGCCCCGGTACGTCCCGGATGGTGGTCCGGGAGAAACCGTGTCAAACCGGGAAGACAATCGTGGTGGCACCGTACCAAATCGGGATAATCCGTGATGAACCGTGTTGATCCAGCGCGATCCGGCAGACCGTCCCGGATGTTTTAAAATGTTTAACACAACCAGGAGTCACCGGTATAAATATCAAGAACCGGCGTTTTCCGGCAGGTCCGGCACAATGCCGGTATATACCGGCGCATGACCGGGTCTCTACCGTGGCTCTTCCGTGATAGTCCGTAGTAATCCGGGCGGTCGGGAATACTCCTATCCCGGTAGACATGTGGTGAACCCCGGAGTTAACCCGGATTAGCTCCGGCGTATGCCGGTAATGCCCCGTTTTGCACCGATGGAGTTAGGGACTGACACGGTCTAAGCCGGATTAGCAGACGGTTAACAACGGTGTATGCTGGCATTCCGCCGGTTGAGGCCGTTAGACACCGTTTCATTACGGACTGACCCGGTGTGCATAAAGTATCGTGTACAATTAGGTTTCCCATCAGTGTAATTTGAGAGCAAGACGATATTTAACAGCGGAGGGTTCTTGTTTCTAGGCATTTCTGACAATGTTGCCACTTATCAGATAGATAGACAGACGATAGAAAACTGATGCTGATCTGCGCTTGTCTCAGTTGATATACCGGTACTATCCGGTTATCACCGTGGGACACCGGGTGTCACCGTGGCACCACCCGCGCACGACCGAGGTTCTACCGGGTTTGACCTGCAGGGCCGTAACCCGATCGGGTGGCACCGGGACACGACCTGGGTCACTGCGGGATGGACCGGGAAACACGCTGGCGCGCCACCGTAAATACACCGTGCACAAATGTCCCGGATCATCCCGGTATACCGGCTAGTCTTCACCGGGAGATACCAAGACCTGAACCGGGACAGTGAGAACTAGGCTTGATATGTGTGTGTGTTTATGCAATGTACTTTGTAATAAAATGTTCTGCCTGTCTGTCGTTCTGAATTTTGTATAGCGACAGAATCAAAGGTGTTTTGTATTATTGATATTGTTAAAATTGACAATACATTACAAATGTGTCGACTTCACAATTTCCTTTGATAAATTGACCTCGGAAAACTGCTAATAACCAACCATTGGAAGGAAAGTAGATACCCAACATGCATAGAATGTACTGCATGCATATGTAATTCTAAAACAATGTAGTAGAGTGGTCTTTCACATATATAGACAATGTGTATATATGTGTATGTATAAGGGGATGCTTATACTTCCTTGCTATAGATCTAGCTTTTGTAGCGATATGGTGGATTGTTCGCCTCCGGGCGGGACAAGAGGTCCTGATTTCGAGTCCTTGTCGGTTTGGACTCTTTCAGCTTGGTTAGAACACTATGTTTCCCGATTGAATTTTATATGGTGTAAATCAGGTCAAATACCACAGTAGGAAATTGGAGGGTCTTATACTCAGAACAACACGTATGACGGATCGTTTTCCCTGGTACATGTTAGACTACATTCCCTGTATAGCCTCATTCGGTCATTTTACGCTATAGGTAATACACACAATAAACAAGAGCGTCGCAAGCAAATGCCAACTCTCGTCTATTTTTTCTAAGTAGAAAACGGGGCATTTCGGAATAATTATTAAAGCAAGAGTTATGTGACTTGGTATAGACATGCGTTTTGTTCCTATGAACGTGTGTACCAAGTTTTATTTGAAAATTTAAACGGTTATTGAGTTATTAGTTGAGGTTAAAGTTGTGTGACGATGCAGACGACGCAGACGACGCCAAGGGTATCACAAATGTCCGACGTTTTCTTCGAAAAACAGACGAGCTAGAAAATAAAAAGCTTTGCGGTCCTCTTTCTCTCGTACGAAGAAGAAGAAAACCTAGCGCAATCTCAAGAACCGTTTAACTTCGCGATGTGTTACGTGAACCGTTTACCTTCGCGATGTGTTACGTACGATCATAACTCCGAACTGCGTCAAACTCACATAACATAACATGCAAAGATAATATAAATGTCCTTGTTCTGCAACGATCGGAAGTCTTCGAGTAAACTCGTAACCTTGATTGAGACCTCGGTCTGTGCTCATGAAAATACCGAAGTAGTGAAACAGTTTCCGGTTCCGGTTGCGTGGTTCAAAGTAACCCCTTGTTGACTCGGGATAACATTCGAAACTTGTCCAGATGTAATAAAGTGATTCGGAGTCGACAATATCGGAACAACGGTTCAATGTACATTCAAACCTGTGTTTAAAATCCACCCATGGGAAGTGAACACTCTGGTCTTTGTTCACAGGTGGTCTTTAATTACAGGGACATTTATACAGAACTTGAGTATTTGGGAAGCTTAAAGTGTGGTCGCTATAGACAGGGAATTGCTATCCCTGGTGGTCTAAAACACAGGTTCGACTGTATTTAAAAGCTGGTCGTGCAGCAAACTATCGCTACCAATACTTGTGTTACCAACAAATCACACCAGAAAGGTTTGCTGTTTCGTATGGTCCGCTGTATGTTGGTGTGTTTGTTTTTACTTCATTTAAATTGAGTTGGGGTCAGTTGTTTACTTGTTAAGTCATTGAAATAATATGTAAAAGACACCTGAAGGTTCATAAAATAAACATTTTATTAAGCAATATACAAAACGTGTCTTTTCTGATTTAGTACAAAATTAGCAAAAAGTCAAATTCAACTCTGTTTTGATAAAAGCTAGTCTACTCTATTAATAGTCTCAATACAAATTCTCGTCTATTCTGAGTATGGCGTCACTTCCGTCAACTGGAACTCGTCGGCTGTTCGAGTAACCTCGTCTATTTCCGTAAAAAAGCCGAGTGGAGTCCGATTGTAATTCCGTAGCAACAGTATGTAAATAAAGCACCTAACTAACCCATAGTTAATTTTCTGTCTGCAGAATCATAGTAGTTATGTGCACTGTGTTCTATATCATCTATACATTATCTTACTTAAGCATTAGAATTCCACAGTATTTCTTTTTTCTTTAATTTGTACCTTAATTGACACGACATTTTGCGCCAAATACACGAAAAAAAGATCATTAAATGTAGAATGTAAAAATAGTATAATCAATTACCCTGCATTTATTGTCATGCAATGTTATATTTTCATACCGTTTTAAACGATAAATACTTATTTGATAATTAAACTGAAATAATTGTTAATGGATAGGTTACATTTATAGTGAATAGGTACAATGTAGTATATTAACATTTATAACCCTTAACTGTTTAAGCATTAAAATGTACGATACAGAAAAGCCATAAATCAAAGAAAAAAACTGGAGACAAGAAATCTTAACTCGATCAGCGCCAATGGCAATATTAAGGTTTTTGCAAACAACACAAACTCAGATGAGACAGCTCGTAATGAACCGTCTCACCTGAAATAAGCATTGCTTGCCTTTTTCTTATCAACAAATTCCAAAAAGCGATTTTGAACATGGAACAGTCTAGTTTTTGAATTCGGCGCTAAAAGAGTTAATGCTGACGCTACAGTACATGTTCTGTACCCGAGGAAAGAAGCTAAACCTGTTAATTCAAAATGAAATGTTTTTTATAAATTTAATTTATGACTTTAAATGTATCATACAATACACAACCGAGCTGAACACAGTGTAGATTACTAACCGGAGAGCACCAATATTACTCGTTGTCTTATTCATGTATTTAAAAAAAATATTACCTATTACTAATTTTGAACATTTGAATCTGACTGTACCGTGGAAACATTGAACTACAATACTACGAAATGAAGAAATATAACAACACGTATACATGTAAAGCGATTCGTGGATATGTTAATTCAAATCGTCACTGTAAACTAATGATGAATTGTGATGATTTCAAAACATATGAAAAATGGCAATATGTTTAGATCTTTTATCTTCGACAATGCTGGAATAATATGTCGCTATGAAAGAAAATTACGTTAATTCAGTCGTAATATATTAGGATTATATTTTCTTCATTATTTAAAATAAATTTAAATATAAAATTCTTAAATGCCATTCATGGTTAGGTTTCAGTATATATATATTAATATAATAATGCATTATCTGTGTACATAAATAAGCCAAAGCTAGTACAGTTTGTTATCAAATTAATTATCTAAGGTTGTCTTGTTGCGTTTGATCCGTTGTTTCTTCGTTTTTCTTTCCCACCTTACTTCAATTCATATGCCATGCTCGATGAGCATTTTTTCTGAAAAATATATAAACAAGAAGGTTAGATCAATTGTCAACATATCCGAAGGTTTTCAAAAAAGAGAAGTTATCATTGGATTCGTTCGTTTGATGTTTAACTCTTTCAGCGCCAAAGGCAATATTGAGGTTTTTGCAAACAATATTGATTCAGGTGAGTCAGCTCGTAACGAGCTGTCTCACATGAAATCAGCATTGTTTGCCTTTTAGTTATCAAAATAGTCCAAACTTGTATTACATGAGTAATGGAGATGCCCGATTTTGAACATGGAAGAATCTACTTTAAACAATGCGGCGCCGAAAGAGTTAAGGCCAATTTAAACAATGTATCATCTATATCATGGCATTTCCATGGTGATTTACCAGTAATACTTGTCTATTTATCCTGACACTAGTGAGTCTACGTGTAATGCTTATTCCTGATCCGGAGCACCAAGTAGGGAAAACATTTCTACCATGTTTAAAGTATTTGGTATTACCAGGCGGGGAATCGGACCCGCGACATTCCGCCCAAGGGTGGTTATCATCTTTGACCGAGTGCGACCAACAGCGATTCAGGCATGTGTGCCCGTTAATCGGTTTTAATGACAAATTATTCATTCAGATAGAACACTACTAAAGGGGCGGTGATTGCCGTTCAAAATCGTAAGCGACCTTTACTGTTCATGGACTTGTCAGTCAACTCAACCGAACTGGTTCACGATTAATACCGATCGCTAACGACCTTTTACGGAATATGCCGACCAAAAGAGGGACCTTATCCTGAGGTAGCCTTGAGTAACTATGATTATGACGGCAATATCTTTCATCGTTGAATGTCAATATATAATTTACAAAAACCAAATATGACCAATTTGGATTGATAATAAGATTAACAAATATTCTAGTTTTCCAATGCCGAGCAGGTATAACATGCAATATATATATATATCGCTGAACTGAAGGACTGAACAGCGCCATTAAGCCTTTTCCACATATAGAAATGTGTAGCAGATGACGTTGTCAACATGAAGGCATGCTCCCTGTAGACGAAAGAACATTTATAAAATAGAGTTCAAAACATTGTGGTAAATGGATATAACAGACGTGGGGTTGAAACCGGCGTCAAACCGGCGTCAAACCGGCGTCAAACCGGCGTCAAACCATACATGAAACAAAACAAAATGAGCCGTCACGCGAGAAAACCAACATTATGGCCTCCGCGTAATGTATCGACCCAGATCAGCCTGCGCAGTCCGCGCAGACTGATCCGGGCCGACACATTCCGTCTCAGGGGGATGGAGGTATAGGCTAATGATTCCTGAAACAGAAAATCCACAGGAGTCGAAAAGTGTCTATCCGGATAAGCCTGCGCGGCATGCTTAGGCTGATCAGGGTCAATACTTTACGTGGAGGCAATAATGTTGGTTTTCTCGCGTGACGGCTCAAATGTCTAAGTTAGTCACTAGAAACGAGCATAGAATATAAGACAATACTGCTGCTGTTTTATTATATTGATAGGGTTTTATCACGCCTAACTCTTTCGGCACAAATTACCGTATTGAGATTTCTACAAACAAACCAGATTCTGATGGGACTGCTCATTTCGAGCTGTCTCACATAAAATCAGCATTTTTTGCATTTAAGTTATGTAAATAGTAACAAAGTAATGGAATCGCCCGATTTTAAACATAGACTATTCTACCTTGGTGAATTCCGCACTTGAAGAGTGATGTTTACATGAATTAAGATGTTTACAATATCCGAATGCATTTAGAGAAACAGCAGCGACACTCGAAATCGTTAATCACTCGAAATAACTAAGGAGTGTTGTTTTGCGCCGAGTAATTTCGAGTCAATCTCGAACATGTCGATAACTCGAAGTAAATGATAGGTGATGTTCTACTTCGAGTTATCGCGAGTCCCATGTACATCCTACCTCGCCAGCCTTATTCTTCAATACGAGATCGCCATTA
>JASEVX010000002.1:24994837-25082837 GCA_031761405.1 Serripes groenlandicus
TACGTGATGTTATATTTATTCAATTCGTAGTCACTGTAGTACTAATGATCGGTACTGTGATGATTTCAAAACTTATGAAAAATGGCTAATATGTTATATCTTTTAATGCATCGACTAATGCAACGAGTAATATTGGTCGCTTAGGATAGTAATTACCTGTGATTCAGTCGGTAGAGTATTAGTATGTATATTTCTTCATATTTAAAATAAATTTAAATATAAAATTCATTATGCCATTCAGGTTAGGTTTCAGTATATATATATTAATATAATAATGCATTATCTGTGTACATAAATAGCCAAAGCTAGTACAGTTTTGTTATCAATTAATATCTAAGGTTGTCTTGTTGCGTTTGATCCGTTGTTTCTTCGTTTTTCTTTCCCACCTTACTTCAATTCATATGCCATGCTCGATGAGCATTTTTTTCTGAAAAATATATAAACAAGAAGGTTAGATCAATTGTCAACATATCCGAAGGTTTTCAAAAAAGAGAAGTTATCATTGGATTCGTTCGTTTGATGTTTAACTCTTTCAGCGCCAAGGCATATTGAGGTTTTTTGACAAACAATATTGATTCAGGTGAGTCAGCTCGTAACGAGCTGTCTCACATGAAATCAGCATTGTTTGCCTTTTAGTTATCAAAATAGTCCAAACTTGTATTACATGAGTAATGGAGATGCCCGATTTTGAACATGGAAGAATCTACTTTAAACAATGCGGCGCGAAAGAGTTAAGGCCAATTTAAACAATGTATCATCTATATCATGGCATTTTCCATGGTGATTTACCAGTAATACTTGTCTATTTATCCTGACACTAGTGAGTCTACGTGTAATGCTTTATTCCTGATCGCGGAGCACCAAGTAGGGAAAACATTTCTACCATGTTTAAAGTATTTGGTATTACCAGGCGGGGAATCGGACCCGCGACATTCCGCCCAAGGGTGGTTATCATCTTTGACCGAGTGCGACCAACAGCGATTCAGGCATGTGTGCCCGTTAATCGGTTTTAATGACAAATTATTCATTCAGATAGAACACTACTAAAGGGGCGGTGATTGCCGTTCAAAATCGTAAGCGACCTTTACTGTTCATGGAACTTGTCAGTCCAACTCAACCGAACCTGGTTCACGATTAATACCGATCGCTAACGACCTTTTACGGAATATGCCGACCAAAAGAGGGACCTTATCCTGAGGTAGCCTTGAGTAACTATGATTATGACGGCAATATCTTTCATCGTTGAATGTCAATATATAATTTACAAAAACCAAATATGACCAATTTGGATTGATAATAAGATTAACAAATATTCTAGTTTTCCAATGCCGAGACAGGTATAACATGTCAATTATATACTATAATCGCTGAACTGAAGGACTGAACAGCGCCATTAAGCCTTTTCCACATATAGAAATGTGTAGCAGATGACGTTGTCAACATGAAGGCATGCTCCCTGTAGACGAAAGAACATTTATAAAATAGAGTTCAAAACATTGTGGTAAATGGATATAACAGACGTGGGGTTGAAACCGGCGTCAAACCGGCGTCAAACCGGCGTCAAACCGGCGTCAAACCATACATGAAACAAAACAAAATGAGCCGTCACGCGAGAAAACCGAACATTATGGCCTCCGCGTAATGTATCGACCCAGATCAGCCTGCGCAGTCCGCGCAGACTGATCCGGGCGACACATTCCGTCTCAGGGGGATGGAGGTATAGGCTAATGATTCCTGAAACAGAAAATCCACAGGAGTCGAAAAGTGTCTATCCGGATAAGCCTGCGCGGCATGCTTAGGCTGATCAGGGTCAATACTTTACGTGGAGGCAATAATGTTGGTTTTCTCGCGTGACGGCTCAAATGTCTAAGTTAGTCACTAGAAACGAGCATAGAATATAAGACAATACTGCTGCTGTTTTATTATATTGATAGGGTTTTATCACGCCTAACTCTTTCGGCACAAATTACCGTATTGAGATTTCTACAAACAAACCAGATTCTGATGGGACTGCTCATTTCGAGCTGTCTCACATAAATCAGCATTTTTTGCATTTAAGTTATGTAAATAGTAACAAAGTAATGGAATCGCCCGATTTTTAAACATAGACTATTCTACCTTGGTGAATTCCGCACTTGAAGAGTGATGTTTACATGAATTAAGATGTTTACAATATCCGAATGCATTTAGAGAAACAGCAGCGACACTCGAATCGTTTAATCACTCGAAATAACTAAGGAGTGTTGTTTTGCGCCGAGTAATTTCGAGTCAATCTCGAACATGTCGATAACTCGAAGTAAATGATAGGTGATGTTCTACTTCGAGTTATCGCGAGTCCCATGTACATCCTACCTCGCCAGCCTTATTCTTCAATACGAGATCGCCATTACCAGTTCCCCACGTTTTACAGTCTGAGGCTTCAGCGACTAATTCACCTTTGGGGGCATCAATCTCCAAATCGTGCTGCCCAAACCTGAAAATGATAAATATATAAAAAAACATTTACAATACATGTTTGTTTTGTAATACGATGAAGATATTATATAAAACAAACGTTTAAGCATCGAGAATATTTATGGATAAAACTAGAATTTTCTCAAATTAACATAACAGCGTTAAACTCCAATCGACCTGTCTGGATTTCGATTCCATGAATGCACTGGCAGATATTTCTCTGTAATGGATAAACCAGGAGAGAGAGAGAGAGAGAAAGAGAGAGAGAGAGAGAGAGAGAAGAGAGAGAGAGAGAGAGAGAGAGAGAGAGTGAGAGAGAGAGAGAGAGAGAGAGAGAGAGAGAGAGAGAGAGAGAGAGAGAGAGAGAGAGAGAGAGAGAGAGAGAGAGAGAGAAAGAGAGCGAGGGAGAGAGAGAGAGGAGAGAGAGAGAGAGAGAGAGAGGAGAGGAGAGAGAGAGAGAAATACGTTCAGGCGGAGTGTGCGTTATTAAACATTACCTGGAACTGGCTGCCTGCTTTGACCTTGTAACCTTGGGGAACGCGTAGCATGATTACACCTTTAGGATGTGTTCTCTCAAGGACAAAGTCTGGTCAAATCAAAATCCTGAAATAAACAAGGTCAAGCTTAAGGATGTTTTCTCTAAAGCAATTATCTGTCAACTGGTAGCGGCGAATTCGTTTACTCATTCAGTGTATATGGCAAAATGTTAGTTTTGGCATACACTATAGATTTAGAGGAAACACCTTTTAAAAAGCTGTCTCACCTGAAATAAGCTTTTTTCGCCTTTATGTTACCAACATATTCCAAAACCATTGTTACGTAAAAATGGATTATCTCGATTTTGAATATGAAATAGTCTATTTTTTTTAATATCGGCGCCAAAAGAGTTTATACGTTCGGCATGTTGGACAAAAAGGTTTTATCCGTTTTTTACGAACTGCGTTAAATACTAAAAATCAATTGTGCTCAACTATATCCTAAATGATATGCCATTTACCCGCCATTTAACCCTTTCCCCCATACAACAATTCTGCATCAGACGACTTTGAACGTATTTTGTCAAAACATAGAAAATCTCCATAATTGAATGGATAACCTATGACAAAAAGTGGAAAACATTGTGGCAAAAGGAGAAATTGCACGTTCTGTGCAATTTCTTCTTTTGTCACTATGTTTTCAAAAAGCCGTCTGCTGCAGAGGCGTCAGAAAGCGTCTATATGAGGGAAAGGGTTAAAAGCACCTTTTTAAGATTTTTGTGTTTTTTCTGTTTGTGTTGATCTTTGTTAACATTTGTTTGTAAAGCTTTCTGTTTGATCTTCCCAAACACGTCCACATGACAGCTTGACGAAAAATCGAAATGCAAAATGGATTACCTTGCTGGTTGATCCATTGCTGAGTTTAACGAATCGTCCGTCCTGGCTGATCTCAACGATCGAAATGGCGCAAAATGATTGTCTCTTCACCCTCAAAGTCCCGGTACTTTCGGTCATAGCTGAAATAAAAGGACGAGATATGAAACATCAATGTGACACAATTGATTATAAAAGAATGACTACATCGAAAAGGAATTGTACTTTAACGTATTTTGTCATTTCTTATGTAAAACTTGCAATGAAGATTGATTGTGCTATTAAAGCAGAATTAAACAAATTTAATTTTGAAAAATAAAAATTTCAATTTAACTTGCTCTGAGTAAAGCAAAGTGAAATAAATCTAAAAACTAAGCCTGTCAGATAAAACATTGCTTAATAAAACTGATTTTTTTACACTGAAGTAGTCCTTTCTCAGTGACCATGTTAATGTACAGTAAAAATTGTGTCAGCCAACTTGTATTAAGCAGTCACTTGAAGATAAAAAAAAACAAGATGTTCTTTTTTTTAGCTTTGGCTGCTTAAGACAAGTTTGACTGTATGTTAATAGAAATTAAACAACAATATTTTAAAACAAGTCAAGAGTACAACTATATAGTTTAGTATCCATTTCCCAATTACCCTATATTCCGCATAACTTTTACAAATAGGATTAAATCAACAATTATGATTGTATTAGAAATGTGCTGTCATAATATGTTTACATGTATATGTACTTCATACGTCAATTCACTTTGTTAATGTTCGAGTCGTTGTTTGACGCATCTGTAACAGCCGCTTAGTTATGAGTTTAGCTAAAAGGTGATACAACACATCAGTGTGTCTTTCTATCCGGCAATGTTGATACAATATTCATATATTCGTGTATACCATTCCTCAGTGTATACATAGTTCCGACAGCTACAATTATTATCTCCCTTTTCGATCATTGTGATAGGCACATGTACTATATGTTCAATTGAGAAATACCAACTATAAATAAATTAAACAATTGCATGCGCACAAATAATTAGATCTAGAAAGTCGATATAATCAGATCATACGAAGGCATCAATGACATATCGTTGTCACACTCAAATTCCTTGGTGTTTTCCTAATTATCACATTTTTTAAACATTGTAAATATTAAAAACAAAAAACAACACGTGTTTTCAACGGATAGGTTATTAAGCTTTCATCATGGTATTATAAAAAAAAATGACAATAGCAATAAGTCGGAAGTGACGTCAAATTATAACATCAACACAATAAACGGGAACACGTCATTAAAACGTCAATACATTTTTTAAACATTTGTAAACATACGAAATATTTCCCACAGCTTTTAGAGTACTTGTCATAGCATTTTGTAATTATACGAGTGACTTCCATACACGTTCTTCGAGTTCTAACATATACAGCAAAATGTGTCAGATTGAAATTGTTGTATCGTGTTATTTGATGCATTCGTAGTTCGGCTATTCCAGTTCAATGGCTAACTTGAACCGATGATTGGTAGATAGGCGGGGATCATTCAAAAACAAGGTTGTGTACGTGTTAACCGGTGGAGTAGTTCAACTGATTCACCTTTTAAGAGAGTCGACATTGCTGGTTCAATTAAATATGCACTTTTTTTACTATGTTATCGACCGCTTTTCTAAATGAAAGTAATGATTTGTCTCGAATCATTTGAAAGTAAAGAAACATGTGTATGACTTTTCTCCTAAAATGCATGACTAATTTCGTATTTAAATATATAGTCATCGAATATAATGTGCACTTGAACTGTTCATTTAATATCAAACCTAACGTTAAGTATCTCAGTGCGCAATATCTAGACCAACGCAATAAGGAAATAAAACAGAAGTTACACATTTTGCGTCTAAATATAGATTTTATTCAGCATTTTACAGTTAATTGTAATTGATTAACATCATTAAATTCTTAGTTCAACCAATTTCTTCGTTGCTCTAACGTAACAGCAACACAATTGTTAAGCTTCATAATACAAAGACATGACCTCTGTGAGAGTTACTCAGAAATATTGTGTAAGTGTGATGACCAAAAAGCAATAACTAACCATTACAAGTTATGCTATCACGATAGTAGTTTCGATTTTGTTTCTGTTCAAATGATACCAAAAACTCGTTTCTTTTACAAGTACCTGAATTTGATGGTCGATTAAGTTGAGTTACGTTCAGCAAACGCAGCGAAGAAAATGTTTACATTGGAATCTGTAAAACGTGAACAATAACGCTACCCTAAGTATATATATCGTGCAAAAATAGTTTGTTCTCAAAAAACATGTAAAAAATCAACAATCTTACCCAATCCAGAAAAGGAACACTGAGCATCTCATGTGTACTTTGATTGCACAATTTAAAACAAAAGTGCCTACGCCCTAAGGTAAGACACAGTAAACACGTTTGTAAAACCATCTACCTCGAGCGTACTCTGTTATTACCCTATAGAGTTGTTGCATAGTATTGTGACAGATTAGTGCAAGTCTTCAGACATCAGACGGCACGGTCCAACAAGAAGATCACGTCAATGACAAGAATATGCATTGTTTTGTAACATCCATTTTACCGTTAAGTTAAAACAGTATTTTTTAAATAAAACAGATTCTTGTCATCAACGTAACGATTTGGTATTCAATACCCTATTGTCAAAGAATATCCACGCATTACCTTAGCCTCGCCTTCAACGAGATATGAATATTAAGAAGTATGGAGTCGTGTCTCGTGCATGCTCTCTTGTAAGACGCAAGTAAACTAATGGTTGGTTTACATCTATTGCGAAACAAGCTTTCAGCTTATTTTAATCACGCTCCATGTTTGCTTCCTGGCGACTTAACCAGTACTCGCGCCATTTGTTTGGGAAAACCCTAAAGACAACGATTAAATGTTATATAAAATTTACTGATTTATTATTTGGACTTCACCCTGTTGCTGTTAAAAAACATTTTTAAATATTCATATCGAATTAAAAACGAGGCTATGATACTCATAAAAGCGTGTATGGCAATCACAAAAATGTATTGGAAAAATGTGTTTGTACCCTGCATCACGTTAAAAATGTTTATGTCATGGTTTACATAAAATATAAACAACATTACATATTCGATTAGCAACTTAATATATTCTGACTTTTGAACAACTGGACTTGATTGCCTAATACTAGAAACTATTGCAGTACTCTAGTACTTTAACTAAATACAGCATCTTCTTCCACGTATTTGTTTCGTCAAGTGAAAAGGGCAAAATATAGTAAATTTGAGTCAAAATCAAAAAGTAAAAATACGAAACGAATTTACTATAAAAAGCAAAATGATATATACAAAAGCACGGTTTACAGTCTGCTTTATTCTCTTAGCACCAATACAAATCGTGACAAGTTTCCCTTAAATATGTAATATTTGCGCATATTGACAGGAAAGCGAAGAAAATATATCTAAGTTAAAACATATATGAAAATAAAAACAGCTCTGCCTCATATGTGTAGTACTTCTAGTGTTCTCGTTAAGATCAGGATGACTTGAGGCTTTACAAAGTTTATATTTATAGCTATGTTTTTCTTTACTGCCGTTATTTAATGAAATACATTTTAACAAAGCTGGATTTGTATTTGATAAGCATATAAACACTTATTCCTTTCATAGAAAATATGTATGTGATCACTATCATTTTACACGTGAACTTTGTAAACATTCCATTTAGATATGATAAATTCAATCGTTCAAGCACACAAAAGGTATTTGAAAAGTAGAAAAAACAAAATGTAAACAGTTTCACAGTTCTAGAAAATTAGTCTTCTGTGTTAGTTCGCTGTCATCTCGTCAAACCAAAGGTGAGTGATTCTCTCTTTATGATTGGTTCATTACAATGTTTGCGACATCCTGCAATAGAAAATATTTATATCAGAAAATTTATTTTACATCTTAAAGATGCTGAACTCCAGATGGTGATCAAAATTTTGAAATGTTAAAACTTTTGCAAATATTGCTAATTAGTAACGAATAGTTCAAAACTATTTTGGTGGTAAATGTCGAAATACTGTCAATTGAAAGTCATGCTAATGTACACATGTTGGGTTACTGGGTATATCTACCCAGTCAAAATGAAGCATAAACGATCAATATTTAACTGTTTATGGTACTAGAAAGTGAAATTATTACTCTGAATTATCATATAATTATTATTCTAATAATTCAAGACAATTTATGAACAGTTTTAAAATGTTGACGATAATATCTATTTTCTGGAGTTCATCACCTTTAAGAGACACTATGACGTCATGGAGGAAATATGTCTATGCAATCCAACAGACAGAGAACAAAAGAAGGAGGAGTAAATTGGTCTTTTCCGATCTATTTTTCTTTTTTATCTTAACCGAACCCTATGTTGTGGGTACTCAAAATAATCGTCTCACTGAGACGATTATTTTGAATACCCAAAACAGAAGGTTTGAGCGTCAAATAAGGGTTTTAGGATTTCAGATACGCTCATTTCCTAGAGGTCTGCACATAGCGTTCCTAACACTATAATCAACTAGACATAACAGTGTATAATATATATAATGAAATGACAATTACTCTGCTTTGCTTGATTGTTCGGAGTTTGACTTCGCTCTCAACAACGATTCAGTTATATCACGGCGTTTCATGTGTAAGACCTTGTCGGGTCATACCAAATACTTTTAAAATGGTAGTAATGGATGCCCTCCTTGACTCTCAGAGGTTGCGAGGCTAGACTAACGATCGACTGGCTGGTGTCAGGATAAATGGACCAGTAGTTCTGGTAACTGACTCAAAAAACGCCGTGATATAACAAAAACATTGTTGAAAGGGATGTAAAACACCACACAGTCCACCGTTAATATTTATGGATGAAATACAGACTTGACTTCCAGTTTGACTTTATGACCCGTGTTCACACACAACAAGTCTGTCTGCAGCAGACGATTTTGAAAGTATCGAGGTAAAACCAAGGAAAATCTTGATAAATTAAAGTGAAATATGTAGGTAATTATAGTTGAAAACACTGCTGCAAACGGACTAATGATTACTAATAGTCAATCAGTTTTCCTCTTTGCAATGTACGTCCAAATGCTTCTGCATTTTTGAAAACGCTATCTTCGATGTCTTAGTATTATACTCATGTATTTTACATCGATTGCGAAACAAGCTTTCAGCTTAATGATGTCTGCTTCCTGGAGACTTAACCAGTACTCGTGCCGTTTGTGAAGAAAGATCCGAAAGTCAGAACCCGCTCACCACAGGACTCGAACCCGTTACCTTTGGTACGATAGGACATGATCTCTTACCTTTTTACCATCAAAGAAGTTTATTGAACCAGCACCCGAGCCCCAGGTTTTACATGCATTCGCGTCGGTGGCAGCTAAGTCGCCTGCTTTAGCATCGTCTCTGAATCGGTACGAGAACACCTGTAATAGGAAAATACAAAAATAAACCCTTCTGTCTTGTTCAAGTTAACGCTTTCCTACCAGCATACATACAGACGCTTTCCTACCAGCATACATACAGACGCTTTCCTACCAGCATACATTCAGACGCTTTCCAACCAGCATACATACAGCCGCTTTCCTACCAGCATACATACAGACGCTTTCCTACCAGCATACATACAGACGCTTTCCTACCAGCATACATACAGACGCTTTCCTACCAACATACATACAGACGCTTTCCTACCAGCATACATACAGACGCTTTCCTACCAACATACATACAGACGCTTTCCTACCAACATACATACAGACGCTTTCCTACCAGCATACATACAGACGCTTTATGACGCCTTTGAAACAGACGAGTTTTGAAAACATTTTGGCAAAAGGGGATGTTGCTCATAATGATCAATTTCTCCTTTTGTCACAACGTTTTCGTTTTTAATCAATAATTGTGATTTCATGTATAGAGAGTTTCCATAGTTTTGCCTAAATGAATTCAAGATCGTCTGCTGCAGACGGAAAGGGTTATTGCACGAACGAGCTTTCACCTACAACGACCGATTATATCTAAAGTGCTTTAACTATATGAGTACATTTATTTCAGTGTAAAAGTACCTTTGGATTAAAACCAGGAGTTGTGTCCAACTTACCTGTATTCACATGTATACACATGCGGACGCAATTGAAACAAATAGCTTTGCTTGATCTAGTAAATCTGTTTATACTGACATCCAGCATTATTTAAATTAGGAACGACTGTAAATTATGATAATGCCAAATATAACAATGACAACTATTTATTGAAAGTATTTAGGCCACCGGCCCATAGTACAAAGTATTTGATATAAGTAACATTATTAAGCTGAGAATGATACCCTTATCAATTTTTCATTAACATAAAAATGAAATATATAGTTTCTTTATTACATCAGTATGAATAAAAAGGTAGTACTGTTGGTGCCGCTTGTATATCAGTTAAATAGGAATACATTTCTTATTTCACCATACTTAGGATGGCTAGATTGCCTGATACGAAAGCGATTTACCAGGTATTTTTATCGTTGCTAGGGTTATTCTATTCCACGACTTCAAAAGCTGTAGTGGTAGTTTGCTGTTTTTGAATTTAGGCCTGAAACTACAGACTTCTGTGTCTGCTTTCACCGAGCCCCGGTAGCCCAGTCGGTAGCGACACGGGCTGTCAATATAGGAGTTGCTAGTTCGAATCCCAGCTCGGCCAACATTCTTTCCAAAGTTTGACAAAAGTCACTGTGACAAGCGTCATTCGTTGTTCACCAATGGGCTTAGAGTATATGAGGAAAAGCTGCCAGTTGCATGGAAAGTATGTTGTGTGGAGTACTGGTGTTAGAAAGCTAGGAAACGCATGAGTAGGTGAACTGGCCGACATGATTTGACTGAATTTGTTTTGAAACGGCGTTAAGCCCCAATCAATCACATAATCTGCTTTGACCGACCATTTGTGAACAGTGTAGGTTCAGATCACAGTGTATGTTCAGATCATCTTTTTTACCGGCCAAGTCGTATCAGAATCTACATAAGAGACTACAGTCTTCTAACAATTAATATGTGAACAGTGTAGATCTGGATCTGAGTGTACGGATGCATAGGCTCATCTGGATATCTTTTGTTCACAAACATTCCAACATGTACATTTTCTCGTGTACTGGCTCATATAGCATATACAAAGTCCATACAAGTCTGTCTTGCATGAAATAAGAACTGTTCATCGTGGAGATCTTCAATCCAGGTGTTGTGAGTTCGAACCCCAGATCGACAAATAGTCTTCTCGAAGACAATGCGACACGCTTCATTTGTCTTCCACCTATAGGTTAAAAGCATATGTTGATAAGTAGCCAGTTGAATGGAGTACTGGTGTGAGAAAGCCTTAAAAGATGTATGTAAGTGAACTGACCGGCGTAATATAACTGAAGAGAAATAGTGTTGAAATTGGTGTTGAACCCAATTCAATCAAAACATCAACTGTGAGAATCTGTGAAAACAAGGGGTGCAATTAAAAGTGTTAACCTTGATTGATTTGCCGGGTGCAAGTTTCGTTCCACTCGCGAAAACATATTCGGACGACTGGCCGTGTCCCCAAGATCTTTTCAATTTCATGCCGGACAAGTCCAAATCCTAGGGGAAAAAAAGAAGAAAAAGTGTCGAATATATTAAATATTATGAGAGGGAACACAGGGAGATATAAATGTAAGTAAACCCACGGATATCTAACGCTCTCGCTGACAAACTCTCCAGTGTATCGATAAAGCAGTAATGGGAAATAGACATGTTTTTTCCATTGCTTTATTCAGGTATTGACGCCGTCGTCAAGTAGTAAGCGTCGTGGATTTGGAACCGGGCGTCCCGGGGTCGATTCCCAGTCACGACAAGGTGGCCAATGAAAGTGGAGTGCCCTTGGGCACATTACCGAACCCGGAGATGATGAAATAGTGAATTGTCGCCGAGATGCTACTAAAATAATCTTGTAAAACGGCGTAAAACCAAAACTCAAACAAAATCATGAACAAATTAACACTTTCAGCGCCAAATTGTTTAAAGTAGACTCTTTCATATTCAAAAATCGGACGACTCTATTTTCATGTCATATGAGGTCTTTAATATTTTCATAACTAAAAGTCAAACAATGCTGATTTCAGGTGAGACAGCTCGTTACGAGCTGTCTCACCTGAATCTGTATTGTTTGCAAAAAGCTCAATATGGCCATTAGCGCAGAAAGAGTTAAGTCTCATACTAGTAGTAGACATGGAATAAAAGTTGCTTATGAACTGCTGCTTCTCTAATTCGCTTATAAAATAGCCCAAAAAAGCTATCATTAAAGGCTATACGCTAATTAACCCTATCCACCATACAACCGCTTTATGAAGCCTCCGTAGCAGACGACCATTGAACACTTTGGACAAAAGGTAAAAGTGCTCGTAAAAAGCAATTATCCCTTTTGCTACAATGTTTTCAACTGTATTCAATAATGTTACTTTCATGCACAGATACATGTCCTATTACTGCCTAAATATTTTCAAATTCGTCTACGAACACGATTGACAGCTTCTTGCTTTTAATGAGAAACTTGTCTTTTCAAAAAAAAAAAAAAAAACCTACACTGGTAATTTTATGAATGCAAAATAATATGAATCTCATGAATATTAAGGACCCGGTGCTCGAAATAACTTGAATATTAATTAGCTGGTGCTCGAAATCTCATGAATATTTATGAGTCGATGCAATTGTCATCACGGCATTCACTTCATAAAACAATTTTCGATTCTGTTTAATCCAGAATATATTTGTTGTAATGTTTTGTTTACAGAGGCAAAGAATAATTAAAGCTTTGATGTATAATGACAGTTGTTTCCCTACCGTCCGTAAACACTAATAATGACTCACGGCAATATAGGTGTAGCCTTACTTTACCTTTTTTATCCAGGTTCACCAGATGAGCATTTGTACCAAATTATGTTAAACTTGTACAGTTAAAAGGGGTCCCCCGCGTTGTTGTACAGTTAAAAGGAGTCCCCCGCGTTGTTGTACATTTAAAGGGGGTGCCCGCGTTGTGATACAGTTAAAATGGGTCTTCCGCGTTGTTGTATAGTTATAAGGTGTCCCCCGCATTGTGATACAGTTAAAATGGGTCTTCCGCGTTGTTGTATAGTTATAAGGTGTCCCCCGCGTTTTTGTACAGTTAAAATGTGTCCCCCGCGTTGTTGTACAGTTAAAAGGGGTCCCCCGCATTGTGATACAGTTAAAAGGGGTCCGCCGCGTTGTGATACAGTTAAAAGGTGTTCCCCGCGTTGTTGTATAGTTAAAAGGGGTCCCCCGCGTTGTGGTACAGTTAAAAGAGAGTCCCCCGCGTTGTGGTACAGTTAAAAGGGGTCCCCCGCGTTGTGGTACAGTTAAAAGGGGTCCCCCGCGTTGTTGTACAGTTAAAAGGTGTCCCCCGCGTTACAATGACAACCAGAGTCCAGCATGTACCACATTTAGCGAAGCTTTTGTAGAAAAGGACTTTATTAGGATCATTCACATGAAGTTTGAATGATATTGACTCAGAGATAAATCCGGAAATGTCGTTTGAATATCAACGTTGACACACCACGGACGACAGACGATGGATGGACCACAGTCTGACAGGTTTTCCCTGTATGTTCACCTGATACGGCGTTCGATATAAAAATGCAAGGAAGACGTTTCGTACCTTGGTGGTGTTGCTCTTCACAGTACAGGAGCTTCCATCTGTTGCTAAATCTTCAATAACGAAACCAAGAGTAGATGTTTTCTTTATTGTCATTCTTCCAGTACTTTCAGTTGCTGTAATTAAGAAAAAATATATTTTTTTATATTATTGCTATTTTTCACATGATTTAGAAGAACAAATTTCTTGTTTTTAAGTTATAGAAAAGAATAGTAGAATGTTCTTTTATTATAGAGTTAGCCATAGTGTAAGTTTCAATCCTTTCTGACCGTGAGATACCTTTTGCCTGTGCTAGAATTGAATACGTCTTATTTGTACGATTTAGTAGAGAAATGTATTAGTGAAATAAAGCATTTCTTAAACTTAACCCATTCCCTCATACAACAATTCTGCAGCAGACGACTTTGAACATATTTTGTCAACAAACGGAAAATCTCTATTATTAAATGGATAACCTATGACTGAAAGTGGCAAACATTGTGGCAAAAGGAGAAATTGCTCGTTTTGAGCAATTTCTCCTTTTGTCACTATGTTTTCAAAAAGCCGTCTGCTGCAGATGCGTCAGAAACCGTCCATATGAGGGAAAGCGTTAATTAATAAGCAACAAGGTAAACCATAATATAACATAAGGAAAAAATGAAAGGCGTGGTTATTGTAATTTACATGCCATACCAAGCACTACAAGTATTTGCTTGTCATATAAAAAGGTTCATATGTCATCAAAACATTAATTCACTTCTTTATGTATTTTAAATTAGCTTGATCCAACCTCGAGTATTTAAGTCTATCTAAATAATGAAGTAATACACGCAATGAATAGCATAGAGACCAAATGAAAATAACATAAGCTTCGTATGCAATGGAGACTATAAACTCTAAAAGCAGAATAAGTTCTCCTCCACAACACGGTTTTTCGGTTGTACAGCCTCCAACTTCCTTATCCATTTCAAAATTTCAAATCCAGACGTAAATATTTTGACTTAAAGAAATACAAAGTGTTTCCACGGATAAAGAACAGTATTCATTCGACTTTTGAGATTTCTTCTTAAGCTTATAGTGTTATATAATGGTCTTATATACACATTCTCAGAAAGTGGATTTGTATATTTGTTTGATGTTTGGAATACATTAAGTTAATTATACAACTATATCCTATTTATGATGATAACAAGAACTCGCTGTAACAGTATAACACGCACTCTTACTTCTGTTCATACCATGGTTATATAATGATTTAACCTTTTCCCACACACAACAAATCTACAGCAGACGACTTTGAAAATATCTGGTCAAAAATACGATAAAATCTCTTAAAAGGAAAGCGTGATTACTGAAGCGATTTGAAAACACTGTTGCAAATGGAGAAATAGCTCATTGTAAACAATTTCTTATTTTGCCACAATATTTTTAAAAATCGTTTGCTGCGGAAGCGTCATACACATGTACACTGAAGCCTACTCGGTATAACAAAAGCATATTTCATTCTGAAAGCGATAATTTGTTTATAGTTGATAGTTAAGCCCTCCTGAAATATGTCCGAATCAATTACAAACCGATGACCTATGAAACAATATATCTGTCCCAGAAGCCCACTTGATATTATAACGTAGTCTACACAATGATATTGGAGATTAGCAAAACACGTTGTTGATGGCTAGGGTGAGTCATGAATAACTATTAAAGCGGTATTCCTCTGAAGAAAAGCCCCATCTAGGATACAAAATATAGAAATAATGTTTTAAGAAATAAGTTCTTACATTTGCAAACAAACCATGCTGAATATTCATCCAGACCCGTTGGGGGAATTCTTCTGTGTGTAAACACTATATCATTGCTCGCGCTAAAATGTTTCGATAAGATGCTTCGTGAAAGTCCAAAGCCCGGTTCTAGATGCTACATAAACATGTGTTGTTCCCGTATTCCGAATGTTCTGCACAACTACGAGAGCATCTTCGTGAATTTTGAGACGTTTTAAACCATGATAGTGATATTTTGTCAGCTTTAGAAGTCATAAAGGTTGTGTTTAAATCGGGAAATGGTGCAAATTTCTTTTCTTTTTTTTTTCTTTTTTTGGCAGAAAGAGCATATATTAATAAAAGACGTAAGTACTTACCCAGTTATTATGTTCCAATGACATGTAGGAAATTTCGCGGTGTTTGATACTGGTGTGCGAACATGTTTGTAAATTCATTTGTTGAACAAAAGAACAAAGACTGGAAGCTTGACCGATCTATATAATCACTTGTTGAGTCTGATTCTTGGTACATTCAGCAGCATGAATTATACTTTGAAAATACCCGTCCTTTTGCGTTTGCAAATTGAAAGTTCCATGGAAAGAAAATTGATTGTATCCGAATTACATGTTGATATTTTAGTTCAAAGATTAGCAGTTTGCCAATTAAACCAACAAATATCAACCCCCCCATTGACAAACCTTCTTCAATCTATACAGGTAGAACAACGTCTATTTGCACATAATCGGACTTGACCAAAACTGTTTGTTTGTATCATCAGAAAATGCCAAAGCACTACAAATAATCACATCAAATAGTTCTAGTGCATCCTATACTTATGTAAAATGAATTTAAACGAATTGTCAAATAATCAATGAAGTCCGGAGAGGGATACAATCATTTCTAGGCAAGCACAGTTGCTGAGGGACTATTTGGCTGTAGATCAGACTGGCCCGCGGATATAGTTTGTAAACTTTGACCTTATATTACGTATTCTCATATAGATGAGTTTCATACTTTTTATCAAAGCAAGCATATACGATGTAGGAAGAGTATTCTCCTTATCGTGCTTTTATCTTCCAAAGTGAAATCGATGTAAAAGTCTAGGTGAAGACAAATACATTATTAATTATAGCAATTGTATTTGTTGATTAATTCATCTGTATTTTTTCTAGACTCCACTCTAATATCATCACCATTACCGATAAAGATGGATGGATAGAACAAGTTACTTTATGCCATATTTCGCTTGTAAATGACCTACGCAGCTTGATCACCTTCGACATAAAAATGCGTGTGCCCCCTGATGCCTGATAGGTTGGAGTTTAACTTTGTATTCAACAGTAGGTCAGTTCAATCTCGGCATCCAGTACATATGAGCATATGTTTCCTAGCTCTGTTTCACTAGTGCTCCTCATTATATTCTTCCCTTGTAACTTGCTTATATATTTTTACCAAATTCGGTTGGACAACAAATGACGTCAGTCACCAATTTATTCAATCATCGGAAAGAATGAATGGCCGAGACGTTTTGAATGCAAGGCCCTCGCTGTGACCGAATCAGCTATCGCGGCACACATAGCTGTTCAAGGGGAAAGAATGAATGGCCGAGACGATTTGAACACAAGGCCCTCGTTGTGACCGACGCAGCTATCGCGGCACACATAGCTGTTCAAGGGAAAGCACATACACATTCTTTTATATTGTCACATATGCATTGGGTGATATGTGGTATGTGTTATTGGGCATTCCGGCATTGTTTTCCAATGCAATACCATTGATACACCGTCGATGTTTTTTCCTTCATTCGTATGTCTGTATCGATACACTTATTGGAGTGTTGGAGCTCTTTGTATTGAAAACCGTATGTAAATAAGCAATCATATAATACCGACATATTCCTGTTGATGTTAATGTAGTATGTCAAGTTAGTTAATTGCTTTTTAATTGTTAGGTTGGTTGGTGCATTAGTTTTTGCATTTGTGCATTAGTTTTTGTTCTCGGGCAATGAACGGTAAGGATGTTTCATGCTGTATTAACCTAATGTTAAAAACTAAAGGTTGTACGGGTAGAAGAAGAAGGGTAAAAGTCAACAATCAATACTAAATCAAGAAGGGACGGGACCTGTAAAACCAATTCATAGAAGGGATAATGCATGCATTAATGGTACCTCTTACAACTCGTAATTTAAGCATGCCAATTGTAAAATGATCGTTTCATAATTAAATGATTCTAGTTTATACATTAATTAATTGAAAGGTGATGAGTTTTTATATAAAAAAAAGAGGGGCAGTGATAACACGAATCTGGAGTATTATTTATATCTTGAAATAATTTAGAGATGTGATTTGAATATTTTATTGCTAATCTTATATGTTGAATCCCTTTTTTTCTCCAGGCGGATTGGTTTCATCTATATCTTCGTTTACAAATGCGAATAAAGAACCATGTCATCCATCTGCGGGAACTAAGCGATAGTTGGTTAACGTTATTAAACTTAAGTTGTCACGATTTCTGAACCGTCGAGATACAGTGAATTATCACGCGCGTTTCCATGCCGTTTTTTATGATACATCAAAAGGGAGAATTGGTTATGCAAAGACAAATAATAGCAGTATTAAAGGATGTTTTAGGTTCAAAACATTATACATAATTATAGACTGTTAAAATGGTATGAATTAAACATTTTCATATACGTATATTTTATATATGAATGTCAACAATATATATATTAGAGTCACACCATGGGAAACCTTGATTATATACGAATATACGCGACAACCTCAACAAGGCGTATCCATTCACTGAAAGGGTTATTAATCAAGATATATTAATTAACGATACTGAGAGCCAAAGCTCTGTTTTTGATTATGCAGATGTTGATTCGAGCCTATGCTCTCCACTAACGAGCATGAAATGTGATGATCCGCCACATGGAGTGACTAGATGTTTGTTTTCCTGTATTTAGGTTTAATAAATAGCTGATAGACGCTAACAGTTATATAATGATTACAGTAACACTCTGATTATATTATATAGGACAGCACAAAGTTATATAATATTTTTGATTAGATTAAATGATCTCTTAAACTATTATAAAATATAGTTGTGATTGACAAAGCTTCTCATTATTCCATTATCTGGAAATGGTATGATTAGGAATTTTGAATAATATTAATAACTTATGCCTCAATGGACTTCCAAATAACGATTTGTCATACAAAAGAATAAAGTGGACACGTAATGCATAGCACCATGAGCATGACAACTCAGTAACTATGTATATGTCAACAGAAATCGTGTGTAATTGTTTCTGCACCTGAGCATTGACCTCAACTTCATATGTCTAACCTAACGATTGGTTCATTTATACATACACTCCAGTCATGAACGTATAAGGAATATTGAAAGTTGTTATAGATATTTACCAAGCGTGTTGTCAGTCGAATTAAGTAGTCTAATTTCTTAGTTATTTTACGAAGAGCATACTATATGCATACTACATTAAGTGATTAAACATTCAAACTTAACTATTATAATTAAAAGGATAACGCGTGGGATTAAACTGGAAGTTCATTGATGGTAGAAGAGATAAGTTTTATGTAAACGTAACTTGAGTAAAACTGAAGAGAAACTAATTATGCCTTAAAGAGATCATGCAGTGTCACATCAGATAAGAAGATCCTAAAGTTAATAACGTTTCGCTATAGGACAGAGTAATACAGAACGTGGGAATAAAAGGCAAGAACACATGTTATTACACCGTTTTCTAAAGTCAGTAATCTGTGATCCCGCACACACAAACATTAATACTTACTGAAACGGGTATCTACTAGAAATAAACAAAACAAAAGGATAACGAAACTCTAAACTAAAACAATAGGAGCATTACGATAACTGAAAGAAATATCATGTTGAAAATTTGTGAAAACGGATAAATAATTTGAATCGTTTTTTAATTGGATTTTTAAAATGATCAAAGCTGTATGCGTTGCGTATAATACGTTCACTCTCATTATATAAACATATCTTCTAAGACTACGGCCTTGGCGGGTTCACAAAACAATTGGAATTCATTTGCAACTGTATATGAAAACCATCGTTCAATTAAAGGCAGCACGGTCGTTTCGAACGTGACATTTGTCATTTACCCAACATTGATAAGCTTGTTTGCCTTTGAGTTGATAGGAAATTGAACATAAGCCCAACTGTGAACTCGCCATTCACTAATCTAGTTCCATCTCATGCATTAAACAAACTCTCTGAAAAAGCCAAACAAAGCACACAATCCATGCAACTAACTAGATCTAAACTTATCGTTGGAAATAATCGTTAATAAACAAAACTTAACTAATTACAGAATCAGATACAAATGATAATTACAATATGAAACTTTTAATTGTAACAATATAAAAGTGGCGAATATTAAACGGAACAAAATCGTGCCAAAATCGAATTCAATTAAAACAGATAAAAGAACAGGTTCACATGCTACTACTGGCGATCTGAAAAGGAGCCTTTTTCTTCATCAACGTTTAAATATTTATTTTACTTTTAAAATACTTATTGTGTTAATCTTTATAAATGCGAATTACATATTCAATCGGTTTGTATATTGTTGTATAATAACATTGATATACACGTAAGTCCAAAAGCAAAATGGTAGCAAAACCAAACACCAATGCTGACGATGCCGCTAAATATCGGGTACAACCATCATATCACGATGTATATTGACAGATAAAATAATGCATGTTCTTCTAACCGTCCTTTGATTTAATTTTCATGTTCAATTCTAAACCAATCACTTAATACAGATTTACTCGGGATGTGTTGTTATGTAGTTAGAAGCAACTAAATCAGGAAATAACGGAAATTATTTTTAGCAGGTTGGACATATTAGAAAACATTTAGGGATTCAATGACAGATAAAATTTCACATACATAAAAGAAGAAATGTTAGAATTAAATGTTATCATGAAGTGTTAGTTGAGGTAGATATATATAACGAAAATTAAGAACATAATAAAAGACATGGCAATATTTTGCAGAGTTGTTATAACGTAAGCAGTTCAAATGATAAAGCTGTTGACAGTCAAAAGTCATTTTGTGATCGAAACTGATTCGGAATGCATACATGGTGCATTAGTGTTTGCCCTAATGATATATAATTATTTGACTGCACAAAATCAGAAATAAATTCAAAGTATAATTTTCGACCACGTGGTCTTTATTAAGATTTTTTTTAAAAAAAGGAAATTTAAGTGCAGCCCGTTCTGGTATTAAATACATCAAATTGTCCTTTAACTATTTGATATAAATTACCACCAAGTTGACAAATTGATATAAATTACCAACAAGTTGAGAATTTGTACAGACGCATTTTAGTCGTAACCGCATTAACGATGCTTCCGGGATGCTTGAGCGGTGCTCTGTAAAAACAACCTAAGCGTTCTTATTACAAGTATAGATAAGTATAAATCTGACATCCATTTGACCTCATTCAAATGGTTAATAAATTCAGTAAGTTTTTTGAAGCATGCTATGTCTTAATGGTGTATTGTGTTGAAATAGATCATACGACTTGTCTGGATCAACACTTGTCGTAAATGCCTTAATATTGTTTGTCGGAAGCTGTATAGAGCTTCGCTATTTGCCTAGTATCGAAGGTCAGCTCTCCTTACACAAGGCTGCCTGAATTTGAGGCGGCAGTTACACGCAACTATCACGAAAATGAGAAACGTGAAATAAAACTTATAATTCTTCAAATGGAAATATCTTACGACAGTTTGATTAGTATTGTCTGAAAACATATTAAGTACGGTTGATCTTAGATTGATTTTGTTAGTTATAGCTGGTTGACATACAAACATGTTAGTGATATATGATTGCTTATTCAATACATGCATCTAGACGATTCATAGCTCTCTATCTCCCAAACTATAGCAATATATAGCTGTCTTGATTACACTCATCAACTCTTTCCATATATAAAAAACACATTATAATAGTATAAAATACACATTATAATAGTATAAAATACACAGTATAATAGTATAAAATACACATTATAATAGTATAAAATACACATTATAATAGTATAAAATACACATTATAATAGTATAACATACACATTATAATAGTTGCACAATTGTTTTTATCATTGTTCAAAACAGTTCTTTTCGAAAAGGTCTAAATTCTCAAATAAATACTTTAGCAATTCTAACACATGTCAAGCCACGAGGAACTAGAGAATATACTTTAAAAAGAGAACAATGTTAAAAGAAAGCAGTTTTAATCATATTAAAAGAGTTGATGAAAAATCTGTATTTGTAATGAAAACAAAAGACGAGTTGTAGAAAGAACGTTCAATGATATAGCACACATTTGTTAAAGTACTATTGACTTAATATAAACATAGTTAAAAGATAACCTTGATAAGGAGGAACATGTTCTGGTTAATTATAACTTAATGAAGATTTAAAATTGAAACCAATCAATAAATATAAAGCTATCAGTAGAGTAACAACTTAAAATATATTCAGTTGCTTACTTATAAATATTAGTTGTAAATTTATTTGCTATTCGACTACGGCTCGTCATTTGTTTTCCAATATTCATATAATGAGACAAAACATGACCTACGCAATAAACGTTTTATTCAAATAAATGTATAGATATAAAAGTACGCATTACATAAGCTATTGGAGTGAAATACAAAAAAGAAAAGATGCACTTTATATCACTGTCGTTTTATATAGATCACATTTTTTGTTCTATCAGAAGTATACTTTGCCACTGGACGAATTGATAAATAAAACAGCTTGACAATGAACGCTTATGTTTGTATTTCAAGGCAGTTTTTCAAACCAAGGCAACATTGAAACATATATTTGTAATTCGATAGAGAGCTTGTCCTTAAAATTTATATTAGTAAACAAAGAATGAGAATGGTTTTAGCTTTTGCTCTCTCGGATGTTTTATTCCACGAAAATATAACTATCCTATACTATTTGCCAAACTATTAGACACATCTTCTTTGTATGCCCTTGTCATTCAAAGATTAGTCCAATTTCTTCCAATTAGCAAATTTCATTAGATAGCTTGAAAGCTGGAATAAAACAAACGAGAGGTCGTAGAGCTGACATATTTGACAAAAATAACAGACATCAATGAAAATAACGCAGGTTCTAAGCACTTTATAGTTGGTTATCTTCTCAATCAACTTAATTAACATGACAACCAAGATTAATTGTGTTCTGGGTTTTTAAATTGTCATTGAAAAGCTGTCTTAGTTGAATATTATCAAAAACAAATATAAAGAATTGCATAGTGCAGGGATGTTTTAGGAGATGGATCTCCAATCAGTAATTCCACGTGTCTTCCGGGGATTGTAGTATAGTGTCGCATTATTTTCATTGAAATCCGTTCCGGTGTTACAAAGTTTTTTGAACAAAGACATAAACTATGTCATTCGTGAAATAAGTGTCTGGTCGCTGGAGTGGGGGTCAAAGTGTCAAAACGGAAGTTAGGATGAAACCCTATTGGTGCCCCTCACTCTAAATCTAGAGACAAATCACAAACCGTTGTCGGGCTTTTTCTTCGATGGCTTGTCTGTTGGGGACTGTGCCTTTTTGCCTGGCGTTGGATCTATAGCATTATAGATGGACCACATAATTAAAACTATTCTAATAGCAGTTTAAAGATTTTGTTTAAAAAATTGTATTGTTATATAATTATCATATTATATAAGAAATAAATGGAACTAAAAAGCAAAAAATGAAATTAAAAGAGTTCTGATCAATGTGACACTGAAAGTAAGTATTACTATTAATATTTGAGTATTTATCAAACTTGTATAAGATAATTAAAACAGAAATATGTGTTAAATTACGTTCTTCAAAGAAATACCTATAATTATCTCGGAAAATGTAGTACTTATTCATTCTAAATGTTTCAAAACAAACGTTACTGTTGTTAATTTGAAATAAAAAGTAAAATGGCCCTTTAGAGCGGAGCAGTGGTTACCCCCACATGGCACGGAAGAGGCAACAATTTCACAATCGGCACAAACGTCGTTGGCAGAGTTCTCTCTTAGCATCTCCAAACAGCGATCGGATAAAGAATTAAATTTTCTTAATAGATGTTAACATGCTGTCGGTACGTAAAAACTAACGCACGATACAAACGATGCCATTCATAGCATCATTGCAGTCGATAATATTCAAAGAGAGGGTCATGCTTAATTTTAAACTCGCTAACGTTAAAACATTCGGCATTGCAGATGCCATTGATAGCATCACTACAGTCGCTACTATATAAAGAAAGGGTCATGCTTAATTTTAAACACGCTATCTGAACGTTAAAAGACTCGGCATTGACAATGCCTTTGGTTATTATTGATGCACTCGTTATTATATTAGTATTATTGTCCAATCACCCAAAAAAACAACACGAAAGCTGCAAATGTATATGTATATATACTACAAACAAAGTCTCGTCACTTTAAAGGCAGTTTAAATTGATTCAATTTGAATTAAAGCGGCATGTAATCCTCCTTTTCCAATAGTTTCGTTTTTACTTTATCTCTTATTTTTTAAGAAATATTGCCTTTTCAACAATGCTCATATTTTCGACTGTAAATCTTAATGTCATATTTACGGAGTATTGAAGCATTCAAAGTGCGTAATTACATACGGGATGTGCGTACTGGGAGCATTGTAAGCGTGGCAATCAATGTACGGAGGGCATGATACCCAGGCAATAAAAGCATAACTATATAACTATGTATAACAAAGACCATGTTGTACCATAACACATTTATCTTTACACTGGACGTAACAACCACCAAGCAAATGTATGATTTGAATTACGTTTGTCTAAATTGGATACCAAAGAAGCGCTGTGTATAAATATAATGCTTATTCTACACTAGTGATCGAATTGTGTTTGGCCACGGTACTAACTGGATGATTGGGAGGCAGATCCGCCATAACTACCACTGCCGCCGCCATAACTACCACTGCCGCCGCCATAACTACCACTGCTCCCTGCTCCTCCACCACGTCCGCCAGTTATGGCTTGAGACACCATCGAGCCGCCATAACTTTGATAATTACCTTGCATAGCCGATTCATCACCAAATCTGTGTAAAATAGAACATAAAAGATTGTGTTTGTTTTAATGCGGTGTTACGCCGGTTACAACATTATTTCAGCGACAGTTCACTTATTCGTGATCCCTGGGTAAACAAACCAGTACTAAGCTAGGAAATGAGATCACTCCCCCATGACCTCAGCGCTCCGACTCGGGATCGAACCCGGGACGCCCGGTTCCAAATTTCAGAAAAATAAAGAGAGTTCCTTAAGAACGTACCACAATTCCAAAATATGGTTTTACCCCTGTCCTACATTCCCCTAATTTGCAGCAGATGACTTCGAACACTTCTAGTAAAAATATTTAGAAATTTTCTAAAAATGAAAGAACTGTTATTGAAAAAAATGAACACATTGTGACAAAAGGTGAAATTGCTCACCAAAGTGAGAGATGGCCCCTGAACAAAGGTTGCCGGCTGCTTATTATAAGTCAAAAATAGACGAACATGTAGTTTGGAGTGGATGATTAATATAAGTTGGCCGCTTAAAAGAGGTGACAGCTATCACAAGTTTGACTGAACAGTGATACCGCTGATAGAAAAATCTTTATACTTTAAGCCATTCACCAGTATAGTTTATAATCGGGTCGGACTGTGTCACCATTTACGTCCAATCAACACATCAAAAAAACATTGAAGTAAACAAACTAAACTAACTATAATAATTGAGTGAGTGAATGAATGAATGACCGGACGGAAGGACGAACACATGTATGAATGAATGAATGAATGAATGAATTAATGAATGAATGAATGAATGAAGAATGAATGAAAGAAGAAAGAATTAAAAATAAATGAAAGAATGAAGAATGAATGAAAGAATGAAGAATGAATGAAAGAATGAAGAATGAATGAAAGAATGAAGAATGAATGAAAGAATTAAGAATGAATGAAAGAATGAATTGTACTGTGAATGTATTGTAATAGACTCCATTTAAAACAATTTGACGCTGAAAGAGTTACTAAGCTTGCATGCATGGTTGGAGTCACAAAAGAACGGTCACGACTGAACCCGGCCTTTAAAAGTATGCAATTACCATTAATTTGTAAACCTCTTAAAATTCGGGCTTCGTATGAAATTGCACGTATGTGAAATGATGCAGTCGACTCCAAATAACTCAAACACATACAATCTGGAGCGTCTGATATCTCGAATATATACCGATATTCAAAACAGAAACAATGGATTCGCATTAACTCGAACAGGCTGTAATTCCAATTCATCGTTTAAATCGAACACATTTCTGGAACTAATATATCTTTGACAACGTAGTACATACATAAGTTGTATGTATGGGTCCTTTCGACATCAAGTAATTAGCAGTCCACTGTACTTCTCAACGTCTTAACAGTAAATAAATTAAATGACTGGAGTTTAACGCCGTTTTCTTTTTCTTTTACACATAGACTCCAAAATGGAATGGATTGCAAACTTACCCTGAATCCATTAGTACTTTGTATTGGTTAATTTCCGCTTCCAACGAGAACTTTTCCATCTCAAGCGCTCTTAGTTCTTGCTCAATGGTGTCCTTGTCACATCTCTCATCATTCAGCTCTTCTTTCAGTTTCGCTTTCTCCATTTCGCATTCTTCGCATTGCATTTTGAATTCCGCGTTAAGTCTGTCAAGGCTGTCTCGCAGGGATTTGTTCTATATTCAGATAAATGATAATAAATAAACTTTCATTGATGACTGAATGAGTTTATTTACAATATGGGCCGTTCCGAGAGAAAGATTGCATTGTGGACTCTGCGTAAAGTATCGACCCGGATCAGCCTAAGCATGCCGCACAGGCTAATCCGGACAGACACTTTTCGCTTCCTGTGGATTTTTTACTTCAGGAATCATTACTCTATACCTCTATCCCCCTGAGACGGAATGTGCAGGCTGGTCTGGGTCGATACAATACGCAGAGTCCATAATGTTGGTTTTCTCGCGGGACGGCTCATATCATCTGCGTAATGTATCGACCAGATCAGCCTGCGCTGTCCGCGCAGACTGATCCGGCCGACACATTCCGTCTTAAGGGGAAAGATGTATAGAGTAGCTATTCCTGAAACAGAAAATCCACAGGAGGCGAAAAGTGTATATCCGGGTAAGCCTGCGCGGCATGCTTAGGCTGATCCGGGTCGATACTTTACGCAGAGTCCATAATGTTGGTTTTCTCGCGGGACGGCTCATATTGGTCCAACTACAACAAATATCATACATGACAATACAAAACAATACAGCGCTATTCGCGTTAAACATTTACCTTTTAGGAGAAATTCCTTTTTCTATTTTCCCAACCAATGTACCTATTATTGAACGTTAACACTTGTTAGCCAGAAAGCACATGTATGGTGAACTTATCGACGTGATATAACTATACTTCTCTATACATACCTCGCGTTCCAAATTACTAATCTTGGAGTTCATGCCGCCCATCTCACTCTTGAGTGTTTTCGTTTCTGCCTTACGGATGCTACTATCGGTTTGGTCACGTGGCATGCTGGCTTGAAGTCTGGCCATCTGAAAATAAGAAAACAGGTATCCGGTATAAAATCAGATTGAAAATGTATTATTATTTCCCCCACGCAGACGCAACTGCAGTAGACTAATATTAAAAACACTGTGGCGAAAGGAGAATGTTATCATAATGAGCATAGTATTATATTGCCACAAACTAAAGCAGTTCAGTTGTTTGTAGTTTGCTCTCTTAAGCGTAAGTTGAAAATGATCGAAAACGATTCAAAATACTATTTTATTTTAATTTATATTCAAAATACTAGTTTTAAGTTTCGATCTACCATTCATAATCCGGATGTTGTGCGTTGTTTCTTTAATTGCGCCAAAGATAGTTTTGCCTTCGATTCGTAGTTTCCGGTGACGAACTTGAGCAGAAGTACTCGTTCGTTACGCGCGCTTATATCACTCGGCATAGAATTCCCGTATTGTTACGCGCGCCTAAATAGTACTTGGCATAGAATTCCCGTATTGTTACGTGCTTAAATATCACTCGGCATAGAAGTCCCGTATTTTTACGCGCTTAAATATCACTCGGCATAGAATTCTAGTATTGTTACGCGCGCCTAAATATTACTCGGCATAGAATTCCCGTATTGTTACGCGCTTTAATATCAATCGGCATAGAATTCCCGTATTGTTACGCGCTTAAATATAACTCGGCATAGAATTCCCGTATTGTTACGCGCTTAAATATCACTCGGCATAGAATTTCAGTATTGTTACGCGCGCCTAAATATTACTCGGCATATAATTCCTGTAGTGTACACGCGCTTAAATATCACTCGGCATAGAATTCCCGTATTGTTACGCGCGCTTAAATATCACTCGGCATAGAATTCCCGTATACAAGGTACAACGGCAAACATAATACCTTATCAACCCGGTCTTCAGACACTTAGAAAGGGACAAACAATCTGGATCTGGATCCTATCATGTCCACGTAGAATTATCTGGAGCAGATAACTTTTACAAGATCAGGAGCAGAACATAAAAACTCTTGACCAATGAAATGAGAGCTAGTTTTACCTTCGATTCGTAGCTTCTTGTGACTTCACCAACTTGTCTATTGATGCGTTCATCGCAATCGGCTTGCAGTTTCATTAGACTTTCCTTGAATTGGCCTTCCCACATCTTCGAGTAATCGGGTTCAGCAGCTTGCATAGATTTGATAAGACGCTTGCATTCTTCAAGTTCCTGTGAAAAAATAACGTTTGTAATGCACCAATCAATGCACAACCCTTGAAAAATACCTCTTTGAAATATTTCAATTGTGTAAACCATGAACCCGACTTGGTCGAATGGTTAGCGTGGGGAATCACGAGGTCCCAAGTTCAACCACTTGTTGTGTCAGCTGGCTCAAATTTGGCGGCCACCTTAAATAACCCGCAGTGATGTGAGATAAAGTAGAAAGTGTTGTAAATAGCATGATTCGAGGACGAATCTTCACATGGAGGGGGAGTATGCAGTAGAGTGGTCTTTCCCATAGATAGACAACATGTAGCTATGTGTTAGTTTAACCGGATACTAGTACTGCCCTTGCAATAGAGCTAGCTTTTATAGCGACGAGGCAGAGTGTTCGCCTCCGAATCATGAGGTCCCGAGTTCAACCCCTTGTTGGATCGGACTTTTTCAGCTGGGTTACATATATACATTAGACGAAGACACTTACTTCCTCCCTGCAATCGAGCCTAAACTGCATGTCATCCTGGATTTCAAGAGCACGTTGGCTCTCGGACATCTGTTCGATACGGGCGCTTTCAAGGTCCTGAAAGAACAATATATAAGAAATATTATGTTGCAGTTAGGATATTTGGTTTGGTATTGTCTACGAGTAGGCGTAGGTCGAGAGAAGTGTTTATTTGACCACGCCCCATGTAGACAATGCAAAGTATATTCATGAGTATATTCATGAGTATATTCATGAGTATATTCATGAGTATATTCATGAGTATATTCATGAGTATATTCATGAGTATATTTATATTCATGAGTATATTCATGAGTATATTTATATTCATGAGTATATTCATGAGTATATTCATGAGTATATTCATGAGTATATTCATAAGTATATTCATTGTATAACTTTTAAGGTAAGAAAACATATACAAATGTGTATATATTAAATTTACACATGAAATTAAATGCATGATTATCGTGTGAACCACGTCCTTCTAACTACCTCATTTTGAATGACGTTAATTCCTATTTCGGCGACGTCACATCATTTTCAGTGACGTGCCATTACCATATTCGGTCCCTTTTTTGACCTATTCAAATAAAGAATTTGAATCCGTCGTGTTTGAACTTCGCATGACCATCTACGTGTTTTTGCACTGGAAGATGTACAGCTTCATAAAACAAAATAGATGTTTGACAACTGAGATAGCTCAAAACGAGTATATTAGAACTATTATATGAAACGTCAGATAACGTGTTTTTCCTCGAGGGTTTTTCCAAGCAGAATACCATAACAATACCATGAGGTAAACGGTTAAATGTTATTTTATTGCAAACTAATAACGTGCATTTTCGAGAAACTGCATCTAACGTGTTTGGATCTTCTTAAACCATATCATAGTGAAGATATTACAGTGTACGAATATTAACTCTTTCACTGCCGAAATTCACAAACTTCCCTGTTGAACACTCCATTCTTAGTCCATTCTTAGTCCATTCTTAGTCCAACAGGAAATAGGGTAACATTTAATGTCTAATTGGCAAACAATGCAGATTTCAGAATAGACAGCTCGTAACGCGCTATCTCACCTGAATCTGCATTGTTTGAAACAAAAACCTTTGATTGCCTTTGGCAGCGAAAGAGTTAAGTAGGTCAAGACGTATTCGCGTGTAACAGCATGCGTGTATTTGCGTGTAACAGCATGCGTGTAACAACATGCGTGCATTTGCGTGTAACAGCATGCGTGTATTCGCGTGTAACAACATGCGTGTATTTGCGTGTAACAACATGCGTGTATTTGCGTGTAACAACATGCGTGTGACAACATGCGTGAAACAACATGCGTGTATTCGCGTGTAACAACATGCGTGTATTTTCGTGTAACAACATGCGTATGACAACATGCGTGTATTTGAGTGTGACAACATGCGTGTATTTACGTGTAACAACATGCGTGTGACAACATGCGTGTATTTGCGTGTAACAGCATGCGTGTATTCGCGTGTAACAACATGCGTGTATTTACGTGTAACAACATGCGTGTATTTGAGTGTGACAACATGCGTGTATTTGAGTGTGACAACATGCGTGTATTTACGTGTAACAACATGCGTGTATTTACGTGTAACAACATGCGTGTATTTGAGTGTGACAACATGCGTGTATTTTGAGTGTGACAACATGCGTGTATTTACGTGTAACAACATGCGTGTAACAACATGCGTGTATTTGAGTGTAACAACATGCGTGTATTTGCGTGTAGCAACATGCGTGTATTTGCGTGTAACAACATGCGTGTATTTGCGTGTAACAACATGCGTGTATTTGCGTGTAACAACATGCGTGTATTTGCGTGTAACAACATGCGTGTATTTGCGTGTGACAACATGCGTGTATTTGCGTGTAACAACATGCGTGTGACAGCATGCGTGTATTTGCGTGTAACAACATGCGTGTAACAACATGCGTGTGACAACATGCGTGTATTTGCGTGTAACAACATGCGTGTCACAACATGCGTGTATTTGCGGGTGACAACATGCGTGTATTTGCGCCGGAAAATGAAAAGTTATATAAGGAAAACGGCTTTACGTACTTCCCCTAATCTCAAAACATCATCTTGAACACCGACCAATTGTTCTTCCGCCATTTTTCGTCTATTCTCGACTAATTCAATCTCTCTCCTCAGTTTAATGTTCTCACTCTCTAAGTCAGCGTTAATTCTGCACATCTTTTCTTTCTCGTCATTACAGACATCCCGTTGCTTTTTCAGAATAGCCATACTGAAATGAATACACTAATTATGTTACATATACAGTAAGTTTTGTGTAGAAACATCCGGGGATGTGGAAAATCATAACATCCTAGTGACAAATTATTCCATCGGAAATTATCAGTACCCATTTCAGAGCACGTATAATCATGGCGTATGTAAATGGAGGAGAGTTCAATCGTCTGACAAAGTAACTGCAGTGTTTTAGTCAATAACAGAAATCGACATCTTCTGTCCGGGACACTTGATTGCCGAACGCGGTTTCGTCTGCTACGCGAGATGCGAGTAGTGTAATTAGTGGTTTGTTTGTGATGTGCGAGTAGTGTAATTGGTGGTTTATTTGTGATGTGCGAGTAGTGTAATTGGTGGTTTGTTTGTGATGTGCGAGTAGTGTAATTGGTGGTTTGTTTGTGATGTGCGAGTAGTGTAATTGGTGGTTTGTTTGTGATGTGCGAGAACCGAGTAGTGTAATTGGTGGTTTGTTTGTGATTTGCGAGTAGTGTAATTGGTGGTTTGTTTGTGATGTGCGAGTAGTGTAATTGGTGGTTTGTTTGCGAAGTGCGAGTAGTGTAATTAGTGGTTTGTTTGTGATGTGCGAGTAGTGTAATTAGTGGTTTGTTTGTGATGTGCGAGTAGTGTATTTGGTGGTTTGTTTGTGATGTGCGAGAAGCGAGTAGTGTAATTGGTGGTTTGTTTGTGATGTGCTAGTAGTGTAATTGGTGGTTTGTTTGTGATGTGCGAGTAGTGTAATTGGTGGTTTGTTTGTGATGTGCGAGTAGTTTAATTGGTGGTATGTTTGTGATGTGCGAGTAGTGTAATTAGTGGTTTGTTTGTGATGTGCGAGTATTGTAATTAGTGGTTTGTTTGCGATATGCGAGTAGTGTACTTGGTGGTTTGTTTGTGATGTGGTGGTTTGTTTGTGATGCATGACGATGTGCCTGGCTTAAAATACGATCTCGGATCTATTAATTATCTTGCAAAGGTAACGCCCTTCTTATCAAAGTATGCAAGTGTCTAGTTTCAATGAACCACTCTATAATTTTAGTAATAAGCAATGAGCCGTGAATATACTTTAAGAGTTATTCTGGAGTAACCAGCTCCTACCGTCATATGTATAGGGTCAGGTATGCGCCAATAATGGCGGCGTCCTTTTGAAATGGTGTAGCAACCAAAAGACTATAGAGTAAACCTTTGTGTTGACCAACTCTAAATGAGCCGTTCCACGACAAAACATTGTGGAATCTGCGTAAAGTATCGACTCGGATCAGCCTAAGAATGCCGCGTAGGCTAACCCGGACAGACACTTTTCGCCTCCTGTTGATTTTCTGTTTCGGGATCGGGAATCATAACTCTATACATATGTTACCCTGTGAAGGAATGTGTCGGCCCGGATTAGCCTGCGCGGACTGCACAGGCTGATCTGGGTCGTTACATTACGCAGAGTCACATGTTGGTTTTCTCGTGGAACGGCTCAAATATAGTATGCACGTACTCTTCAACTGCTGTGTCACATCTATCCCGTAATTTCAGGTTTTCAGCTTGTAGCTTGGAATTTGTATCATTGACCTTTTTGATGCCATCTCTCAATTCTTCTATCTCTTCGGTTTGAATTTCCTTGATATGACTGTCATCGAACATCTTCATCGCCTTCCATTTCTCCAATTCCATCTGCAATTGCTTGTTCTGACCCTCCATGAACTTCATCTTCTCAATGCGGTCTGCCAATTTCTGATTGAGGCCACCAATTTCAGCCTTCTCCTTGCTTCTCGTGTCCCTCATGGAATCGACGGATTTTTTACTCATTGCGGCAAGTTCTCCCACAGGACGAGATGCATACATTACTGATGACGATTGCACGTTGGTCCTCGCCGAGCCACCGAACCGACCGCCCGCACCCATTGACATACGGTTGGCCCGCGGCGTGCTGGTGGTTATCACAACATTGGGTGCGATTGATTGACGCATATGCTTCTTTTTGCTACTGCTTTCGTAATCCATCGTTAGTGTTGTCTGGTTGAATTAAGACTGAAATGAGAACAAATATAAACGCTTAACACTGTGAGTCTTGAAAGTAGCGTATTCTGGCGGCATATTTGTCTGATAAAATTATAACTGAAATGAGAACAAGTAGAAGTTTAATCTGTTTGCATTTGTCCTTCTGTCCTTACAGTGACTTATGTAGCACACGACTGTTTTAAACATCATGGCTGAAGGAGAAATTTCTCAAAACGACCATTTTCTCTAAGTGCCCTAATGTTTTCCTCTCTATTAAATAATCCTACTTCTATTTATAGAGATTTGCCATATTTATTTGACTAAATTTGTGGGAAAGGGTTAACAAATAGCATAGTGTAATGATTTAAATATATCATTAAGTCATAAGCATTCATTTGCACATCATTTGCATTTCGAGTTCAGTTATAGTAAGTGTGACGAAGGTTCATATGCATATGCATGCTAGTACCAAGACAGTGATCTGATATATGGTGTATAATAACATGTAAATGGCCCAAAGACAAAACGCTTCGTGCGAAACAAGCTTTCAGCTTATATTAATCAAGCTCGATGTCTACTTAACCGGTTATCACGCCGTTTATGTGGAACAATCCCAAATGCAGAACCCGCTCATCACGGCATTCGAACCCGGGACCTTTGAAACCTAAAACTTGAAAATCAGGGTGGTTTATTGTTCTTCATTCAAACAAAAGTTTAGCGTTTTCCCACCTGCTTACGCTGTTTCAGCATATCTACATCTGACGACTTTTGTTTGATTGAATTTTGGTTATACATTTGTATCACGGCTTTTCCTGGGTAAGATACCAGTTCTACTGGTCCATTTATCCTGTCACCAGCCATCCAGTCGTAATGCAAACCTCGCAACCCCGCGCGACAAGGAGGGCAGCCATTACTACCATTGTTATTATAAGTATATAAATATTTGGTATGACCCGGCCGGGGATCGTACCAACGAACGTTCGCACTCGAGGTGGACGCCCAACCACTACACCACCGACGCGGTTACGACTTTTGAAAATAGTATGGCCATGTTGATCACAGTATACACTCTGTCTACTATGATCCTGCTTCGTATACAAATGTACATTCATTGTGTGTAAAGATATAAATATGAGAATTATGTACGGCTACGATGTTCAGAAAATCCGTTGCCTTTGTTATGATTTTTATGCGGGGGATTCAGCTATGCTGAATACCTCAGTATTTTGTCATGCCCAGCTTTCGGGGAGTGTATATTTGTAAAAGTATTGTGCTGCCCTCATTTTTTTCAAAATGGACAATTCGTCTTGCTTGTACAGGGATCAGTTAAACACGTTTCACAACAAGCTAAACAGTATGCACATTATACAAAGTAAACGTACACAATGTTAAGTTTTAATCCATGAAGTTGTATACATAATTTAGAAATTTATGTTAGACATACGGATCTTAAATATTTCTTTTAAATATATGGAAAACGAGTAGCTTGAAAGCGGGTAGCTCAAAAACCTTTTGCGAAAATCCCTGCAATGAGAAATACGGAAATACGGCTGTCGTGCATCGTCAACATTTTCCCTTGTTAACACTCTACAGGCTACATTTTGCATCGGATCTTCCTGAAAGTTTATCAGAACATTCATCTCCATCAAATCTTGGACAAGTTCGAAACTGGGCCATTTCAGGTCAACAACTAGGTCACTAGGTCAAATTGAATGAAAATCTTGTTAACACTCTAGAGGCAGCAATTTTCAACTTGAGCATGTTGAAATTTTGTCATAATGTTTGTAATAATGATGTAAGTCAAGTTCGAACATGAGTCATCTCGGGTCAAAAGGTAGGTCACTAGGTCAAATTGAAGGAAAAGCTTGTTAAGTCTCTAGAGGCCGCCATTTTTGCTTCAACAGTTTGAAATTAGGTCACTAGGCCAAATTGAATAAAAATATTGTTAACACTGTAGAAGCCGCATGTTTTACTAAGGCAGCTTGAAATTTGATCAGAATGTTTATCTCAATGATATCTAGGCCGAATTCGAATATGGGTCAAGCCGGGGTCAAAAACTAGGTCACTAGGCCAAATTGAATGGAAATCTTGTTAACACTTTAGAGGCCTTATTTTCAACTTGAACATGTTGAAACTTTATCCGAATGTTTGTATTGATGATATGTAGTTCGATCATGGGTCATGATGGATCAAAAAGTAGGTCACTAGGTCAAATTGAGGGAAAATCTTGTTAACACTCTAGAGCCAACATCCCCCGCATTTTAGTACTTTCAGTACTTTGATTGTTTGTTTAAATTGCTATAAAACTTGTAGTTTTTATGCAATAACATTATTTTTTTTGTTTTGTATTGTATACGGTCCGAATAGTGCAGAGTAAGATCAGAATGCGTCGATTCACAGGCTGATCTAGAAAAACAATGGTTGCAAAAGCCTAATGTTTCTGTTTCTATCAGAGCGTTGCTTATAGTTGCGGGCATACGATTCGGAATTGATACACAATAATGTAATCTTTAACTGCTACTCGACAACATATTCTCATCTTATCATCTTTTGTGCTAAGAAAACGGATTTTCAACACACGTCCAATTGGTCAAAGGGAAGCAATTCGGATTGGCGCTTGGTAGTTTTGAGAATGAATACTAATTTAACATAGGTTAATACGTTATTTGGATTGTTGGGCATAGTTATATGATGGACGCCTATTAAAAATGAATTGCATCAATCTGACAGTGTCCTTTATTCTCGTTATGTGTGTAAGCTATGAAACAAAACGTTTGACGAATTGTACCCACAATGTTTACACGAAAAACTGTTGTGTGTAAATGTATACGTCCTTATGTCGTGACTATACCAGTATCTAGGAGTTATACTAGTAAAACGTATATATCGACACCACTTTGGAACTATCAAATAAGAAAAGTGTTGTATGAAACGGTGTTAAGGGTTAATGTGTAAACGTTTCACTTTATTGAAGTAAGATTTGTGACAAACCCTTAACATTCCATAATAGTAAATCTACCAAACATCAGAATTAATTGCGCGTTCTTTTCTCTCAATTTTAGTAGTCGGTGGCGACGCGGGCTGTCAATCCAGGGGTGGTTGTGAGTTCGAATCCAAGCTCGGCCAACTTTCTTTCCGACGATTGACAAAAGGCATTGCGACATGCGTCATTCGCCTTCCACCAAATGGGCTAAGTCTATGTGGAAAAGCAGCCCGTTGCTTGGGATGATTGTTGTGTGGAGTACTGGTGTGAGAAAACCAGGAAATACATGAGTAGATGAACTGGCCGCCGTGATATATAACTGAGAAATTGTTAAAAACGGCGTTAAACCCTACTCAATCAATCAACCTTTCTCTAATCAAACTTCATATTTGATGTATTCCACAGTCTTTGAACTTTTAAAAACGGAGCGATAAAAGAAGAAAAGGTCCATACTTTGTACAATCTGTTTCCATATGTTGACTTTCATTTGTGCAAACTGTTAACACCATTTCGAAAGATGTATTCATTTTTGTATTATACTTAACCTCATACGACAATTCTGCAGCAGACGACTTTGAACATATTTTGTCAAAAAATAGAAAATCTCAATAATTGAGTAGATAACCTATGACCAAAAGCAATTTTGTCTTTTGTCACTATGTTTTCAAAAAGCTGTCTGCTGCAGAGGCGTCAGAAAGCGTCTATATGAGGGAAAGGGTTAATGAGAGGCGCAGGTAACCGGTTAACTATCTGTATTTTAGACAAAGATCTGTCAAACGTGTGATGGCTTGATTGATTGATTGAGGTTTAACGCTGTTTTCAACAATTCTTCAGTCATATCACGGCCGCCAGTTCACCTTCTCATGTGTTTCCTTGCATCCTCACACCAGTAGTCCACACAACATTCACTCCAAGCAACTGGCTGCTTTTCCACATAGACTATTAGCCCATTGGTGCAAGACTAATGACGCGTGTTACAATGACATTTGCCAAACGTCGGAAAGAATGTTGGTCGAGCTGGGGTTCGAACTCACAACCCCTGGATTGACAGCTCGCGTCGCTACCGACTGAGCTACCGTGGCTCGGCTATGATTTTTTTTTTTAAAGATTTTGTCAACACTATGAAAGAATCTATATATGAACATATCATTATTGACAAATGTCGAAAACTGTGTTGCAAAAAGGGAGAAATTGCTCGTTATGAGTATTGTTTTCTTTTGCAACAGAAAGTGTTAAGGGTATTATAGCCTTAGGATTCTTAATGTTAACCCTTTACACCATATATACGTTCTCGGACGCATCTGCAGCAGACGGCTTTTTGAAAACATAGTGACAAAAGAAAAAAATGCTCAAAACGAGCAATTTCTCCTTATGCCACAATAATTTCCATTTTAGTCATAGGTTATCCATTCAATTATAGAGATTTACTTTTTGTTGACAAACTATGTTCATAGTCGTCTGCTGCCGGCTTGTCGTATGAGGGAAATGGTTAAGTTTATGAGACAATGTAGACTAACCACCCTTTAATCCTTTGATCCGGATGGGTCACAACGCACGCAGCTCAATATCCATGTGTTAATGGTCGAGAATAAACATGTTCATATTGTTGTGGAATGTTCATATTAAACGTTAAGACGACTGGATCATTACTAATTATCAGGGTTTTATTTCTAGTTACTAGTAAATCACGACGGTCAGTTCACATAACACCAGTATGTCAAGACTTTTTCACACCAGTATTCCTCCCATGTAACCGGCTACCATTCAGCAATAACCAGTTTAACCCGTTGCTTGGAGACGAATGCCATTTATCACGTGACTTTTATGAATCATCGTAAAGTACCAATGCCCCATGTCGGAGTTATATTGATTGATTGGGGATTAACATTTGTTCAGTCATATCAAATTCACCACCTACTCATGTGTTTTCATGTGTCACCTACACAATTAATCAACATAACATTCTTTACAAGCAACTGGCTGCTTTTCCACACAGACCATTGGTGGAAGACGAATGAGGCTTGTCACCGTGACTTTTCACAAACGTCGGAAAGAATGTTGGCCGTGCTGGGGTTCGAACCCACACACCCTTGATTAACAGCTCGCGTCGCTACCGGCTGAGCTACCGGGGCTCCACTTGGAGTTCTAACTCACGACCATTGGTGTGGTGGCCCTCCGTCGTGTCCGACAAGTCTATCGCGGCTCAGCGGGATCATAAACAAATTCATCCGACTAGAGCTAATTTATCTTTCTGACATCAACATGTCAAAGATCGATATACATAGCAAATCTGTGGCTTCGAAAGAATGTTGTGTAAGTACTGGTGTGGGAAAGCCAGGAAAACATGGGTAGGTGCACTGACCGCCGTGATATGACCAAAGCTGTTGAAAGCGGCGTTAAACTCCAAACAAACAAACAAACAAAACATAGCAAATCTAATCTAAAACATCAAATATGTTAAACAGGGACATAGATAAGATCTTATCTACGTCCCTGGGTTAACCTATCGATACTTTATGTACAAATAGAAGAGGGCCAGTAATATTATTAGAACACCCAACATATAGTTTTAAGGTCTAATAAGGGTTTCAGGTGCAAAACTCTCCTTTTTGTATGGCCCGGCTGATTGATCTGAGCCTACATACTTCTTTGATCTTCAAAGTAAGAAGTTGTATGTACGTATCATCGCTCAATCTTCTATAAAGAACTGCTACTACATAGAAATGGTTTTTTTCTAACAGAGTTGTGAAAGCTTGTCTGTAAATTATTGATTTAATACGCAATGATGGTAAGGCTCGCTGATCGCCTGATCAATATTGCAGAATATTCTATTACTAGATGTCTGTAACTTAGACAGTGAGCAAGAAACAGGTCATTTCCCCCATAATAGTCTAATGGTTAACACACTGGACAGTCAATCCAGAGTTCTGACGTTCAAACCCCGGTCCGGGTGCTTGTAGGAGTCTCCCACTAACCTAGATGTCAAGTCTCGTCGTTTGCAGGAAAAGTGCCTCGGGTGTATCGATACTATATACTGAGCACGTTAAAATTAACCAACGGGTCTTTTCGGCAAGGGCTAGGGTATCGCACCCGTGTATCTAACTATGTCTGTCGAATGTATCTGCACCTGTCAGATGCGTGTATATCATAAAAGTATATAAATTGGTCATAAAAGCTAAAAAGCTTATGTTTAATGATCAGAGTAATTTGTCTCTTCAATTAAACCCTTAAATAAGTGTGTAATAGTGTCGATTCGTTTTGGTGCCAACATCATGCGAGTGTAAAGTGAATGGCGGGGGGAGGGGGGAATAAGGAACACAGCATGCGAGTGTAAAGTGAATGGCGGGGGGAGGGGGGAATAAGGAACACAGCATGCGAGTGTAAAGTGAATGGCGGGGGGGGGGGGGGGGAGGGGGGGAATAAGGAACACAGCATGCGAGTGTAAAGTGAATGGCGGGGGGAGGGGGGAATAAGGAACACAGCATGCGAGTGTAAAGTGAATGGCGGGGGGAGGGGGGAATAAGGAACACAGCATGCGAGTGTAAAGTGAATGGCGGGGGGAGGGGGGAATAAGGAACACAGCATGCGAGTGTAAAGTGAATGGCGGGGGAGGGGGGAATAAGGAACACAGCATGCGAGTGTAAAGTGAATGGCGGGGGGAGGGGGGGGGGAATAAGTGAATGGCGGGGGGAGGGGGAATAAGTGAATGGCGGGGGGAGGGGGAATAAGTGAATGGCGGGGGGGGGGGGGGATAAGGAACACAGCATGAGCCAGCAGTATAGAACAAGATTGAACTCGTTGTTGTTGTTAAAAGAAAAACAATAATGATATTTGTATTTACAGATAGTGTTAGAAATGTGTCTCAATGTTTCCGAAGTCGTTAGTTGCTAATTAATCGTAAGTGGGAAAGGGTTAAGAGATGTCAACAGGATAAGGGTTATGGTCATTCTCTAGGAGGAGTATTCACTGTATATAACTGATAAGGGTTATGGTCATTCTCTAGGAGGAGTATTCACTGTATATAACTGATAAGGGTTATGGTCATTCTCTAGGAGGAGTATGCACTGTATATAACTGATAAGGGTTATGGTCATTCTCTAGGAGGAGTATTCACTGTATATAACTGATAAGGGTTATGGTCATTCTAGATGAGGAGTATTCACTGTATATAACTGATAAGGGTTAGGGTCATTCTCTAGGAGGAGTATTCACTGTATATAACTGATAAGGGTTATGGTCATTATCTAGGAGGAGTATTCACTGTATATAACTGATAAGGGTTATGGTCATTCTAGATGAGGAGTATTCACTGTATATAACTGATAAGGGTTAGGGTCACCCTAAAGAAGGAATATTCACTGTATATAACTGATAAGAGTTGTGGTTATAAGTCGAACCACGTAAGCTTTTCATTTTATTGAAAAGTCGATACAGCTATAAAATCGCTGACTATTTCTTATGGACTATTAAACTTATTGATTTATTGGGGATATAATAAATGAACAGTGTCAAGTAAAAATGAGTCTTATCACGTGTATGATATCTGAGAAGTGAAAGGTCATGTAAAGGGCTAGGGAAAATTAAGTATTTTCTTTCTTTGCTACAATATATCTCTTATAGCTGACCAAAGCCCTAAGCTGTGTTACGCAAAAGAATCGTCTCATTGAAACGCTTCTTTAGAGTACCCACAACATAGACATTTAAGTTCAAATAAAAATCTCAGAACATAGGTCACGCCCCTTATTTCGAGTTGTAATATTTTAACATGTGGAACCGCGCGGTCTTCCGGGAACATTTCAATGTCCGCCTACGCTAATAAGAATCTTCTGACAAAAACAACTTAAAGTCTGGCCCAATACGATTCACCTCAATATGGTAACTATGTTGCCCCGGAAAAATGATGACCTTTGAGAAGGGGCGTTTTGCATTTTCTTGAATCCTTATTTGACTTTTAAAAATTATGTTGTTGGTACTCGAAATCGATTATTTTTAGTACCCACACCATAAGTTATAATGAGCACTAACAGAGATATCGTCGAAACAAGACCTGTTTACTCTCCCTTCTATGGTCCTCTGAATTGCTGTGTGAAGTTCCTTTGAAAATATCAATGATATAACATAGGTGGACTGGCTGCCGTGATATAACTAAAACACTGTTAAAGATGACGTTAACCGGGAATAACATAGGTGGACTGGCTGCCGTGATATAACTTAACACTGTTAAAGATGACGTTAACCGGGAATAACATAGGTGGACTGGCTGCCGTGATATAACTAAAACACTGTTAAAGATGACGTTAACCTTACATCGATTAGCCAACACCCATTTCTAAAATAGCTTAACCCTTTCCCTCATACGACAATTCTGCAGCAGACGACTTTGAACGTATTTTGTCAAAATATAGAAAATCTCCATAATACGTTTTGTGCAATTTCTTCTTTTGTCACTATGTTTTCAAAAAGCCGTCTGCTGCAGAGGCGTCAGAAAGCGTCTATATGAGGGAAAGGGTTAACATCTGTACAGGGGTTTAAATCATATCGCGACAAAATGTTTTCACTTAATTCATGCGTTTCCTTATGTTGTCACTTACACTATGCAACAACATTGCTGCACGTCGCAGACAATATCCTTACTATGTTTGGCAAATACAACCATTGCAGCTACGTTGACCTGTGGTCAAAATGTATGAAAATGTAGTAAAGTTTCGTTCTAATGTGCAAAGCTATATAAACTCGACTATAGACGTTTCTTTTCGCCCCAACCCCCTCCCATTCTGAGCAACAAAGCGTATGCATCTGATATGTTCAGAGAATATTGTTAAAAATGGAGCAACAATAATGTTTTGGAAACCTTGCCTTTACTACACTATCTCAAAGTTATTAATTCTGCCAATTGTCTGATTTACCAGTGTTCAGAAGGCTTATTTGGCGGATAATAGTTAATACAGTAATAATCTCTTCTATCGTTATAGAGGAAACTTTAACTTAGATAACGTACTCCATTTTATGTTAATTGACCCTTCCCCCACTTTAACCCTTTCCCTCATACGACAATTCTGCAGCAGACAGAACATATTTTGTCAAAAAATGGAAAATCTCTATAACTGAATGGATAACCTATGGGCAATTTCTTCTTTTGTCACTATGTTTTCAAAACCCGTCTGCTGCAGAGGCGTCAGAAAGCGTCTATATGAGGGAAAGGGTTAAAACGCGTTCTGGCGAATCTGCCGCGTGCGGCAAGTGAAAATATAGTGGCCAAACGAGATAAAACTAAGAATTTTATCCCACTGGTTTCAACTGTTTTCTATAACAGAATTATTAGTCATATTATAAATGTAATATAGTTTCGATACACTGCTTTTATAAGTTGACTGGGGAATAGAATTAAGGTGAAACCTTGCTGTCAGCTGAACGTAAAAATACAGATTACTGGTGATTACTGATTACTGGTGATAAATTCATTCCCTAACTTAAACGGAAACAAAAACATGCTTATGCATTAAAATTAACCTTTTCCCACTTACACCAACTTTGCAGCAGACAACTTTGAAGACATCCACGCAAAAATGTGGAAAACTTCAGTAAATGAAATGAATAAAATTGAAGCTATTGTTCCAAAGGTTGAAATTGCTGAGTATGTGCAATTTTAATGTTATCCAAAGTGTTATACTGCAAGGCGTCTCCGAGAGCGTCTGTATGCGGTAACAGGTAAAAGTAACAAACTATCAAAGATTGCCATGTATTGCAATTTGGCGTTCAGAAATCAATAATGTATATATGCATTACATTTGTAAAAAATATTTAATGAGCTAAAATTCTAAGATTTAGTAGTCTTTTAAAAAAATAATTGTTTGCAAAAAAAGTAATTGAGTCAAAATAGGTATTTTCAGTTATGATTTATATTTTAAGACAAATTCATAGATAAATAATAGTGTAAAATAATATGGTTTGGATCCGTGTTATTCAAATAACATGAAATATAATAGTCTGAGTTAACACGGTATGACCAATTTAATACTTTAAACTCCCCTTTACAATATACAATTTCATATATCATATTTCACAAATGCCAAAGTCTAAAGAAATAACAATGTGACAAATAAAATGTGTACCTACCTTTATAAAGTAAGAGAACGAAACTTCTATTTTATCCAAATTTGATCACGATCTAACAAATTTGCTTGTTAAGCAGATCCTAGCAGCACCGCCCTTAAACAGAAATATTGATCCGCACTCGAAAAAAGAGTTCCAGTCAGTGAACGAGCCCAAACGCACTGCAATGATCGACCGGCTTGCAACGCTTAACATATACTTTTTACTGTAAAAGGCGAGGACCGTATCGCCAATACTGCTCTCTGATTGGCTGACGGTCGCCGAGATTAAATATAGCATGTCTTTTTTTACTAGACATATCCCAAAACCAGTTTTGCGTGTTTTTGAAATGAATTTAACTTTCACGTCACCAGTCAGGTTTTTTATGATAACTTGTGTCGCTACAGCAGCCTTTCAAATGTTACGAGATGCATTTTATGCACTTTCATGTATCCGGTAGTTTTTGTATTGTAAGCGGTTTATATAATTCTATATATCCCTATCCAGGATCAATACACAATTATATACGGGAGCTGTGAAAAGGAGAGTAAACAAACGGTTTTTATTTCGTTTACTTTTAACTCTTATCTCAAAATGAACGCACAGACATGAGAGGGTTTTCTTATTTTTTTTTTTTTTTTTATTCTTAACCCTTTCCCACATACAAATCTGCAGCAAACATGTAGGCAAAAATATAAAGATTCTCAAAATGAATTATTAAAGAGGTTTGAAAACAATGTGGCAAAAGAAAACATGTCTCATCATGGGCAATATCTCGTTTTGCCAAAGTCGTTTCAAAAGTCGTTTGCTGCAGAGTCATCTGAAAGTGAGTATATGTGGGACGGTGTTAATCCTTGGTGCTCATGCCTCTTTATCTATAGTAAGTTTGAGGTTTTTCATATGTTTTACGCCGCTTTCAACAGTATGTCCGTCTTATCACGGCGTTTACTGTTGGTCAATTACCGGTATGCCAGTCATATCACGGCGTTTACTGTTGGTCAATTACCGGTATGCCAGTCATATCACGGCGTTTACTGTTGGTCAATTACCGGTATGCCAGTCATATCACGGCGTTTACTGTTGGTCAATTACCGGTATGCCAGTCATATCACGGCGTTTACTGTTGGTCAATTACCAGTGTGGTTGGTAAAATTCCCTGATACCAGCACATTCGTAATGATGATATCCCTAGAAGACAGTGGTGCAGAGGTAGATTGTCGGTCTCTCGAACCAAAGGTCCCGGGTTCGAGTCCCTTCGTGAGCAGGTTCTGACTTTTCGATTGTTACCACACCAAGGGGGCCAGTACTGGTTAAGTCTCCAGGAAGCAGACATCGAGTCTGATTGATATAAGCTGAAAGCTTGTTTCATTTCCAGATTTGAACTCATCAGCAGCAGCTTACGCTTGAAGCTAGTTTGGCTGTTTCTCTTTTTGCCGAAATGGTTTCAACTTTTTTCTCTAATTATACGATGATTTAAAGAGAGATTCCGTTTAGAACAGGTTTAACCCTTTCCCTCATATAGACGCTTTCTGACGCCTCTGCAGCAGACGACTTTATGAAAACATAGTGACAAAAGAAGAAATTGCTCAAAACGAGCAATTTCTCCTTTTGACACCATGTTTTTAACTTTTAGTCATAGGTTATCCATTCAATTATAGAGATTTTCTATTTTTTGACGAAATATGTTTAAAGTCGTCTGCTGCAGAATTGTCTTATGAGGGAAAGGGTTAAAAGTAGCGAATTATAAATTACACACCAACTTTAAAGGGTTTTAGTAGCGATATATGTACTTTTCGTGTATTTTATTGGGATAAAGAAACTGTATATTGTTTGTATATGTATAAATACCAATTTCATTCAACCGCGAAAGAACAAATCTGGATTGAAACCTCTAAGGCTATTTACATTTCGTTTTTGTCCAGATATATCTGTATGTGATTAGTGCAGGCGTAGACTAGATAAGGGGGAATAAACTGCTCTTTCCCCCCACACTGTCTCTCTTAATACTCAACCAAACCCTGTGATGTGGATACTCAAAAGAATCGACTCTGTGTGACGTTTATTTTGAGTACCAAGAACATAGGGTTTGAGTGTCAACTAAGGATATAAGAACAAGAAAAATGATCCTTATCTAATGTTTTCTTTAACCCTTTCCTGCATACATTTAATCTGCCGAAAATGTATTTGAAAACATATAGAGAACAATAACGAAACTTGTAAGAATAATTATTGCTGTATTGAATTGAATTGAAAATATTGTGACAAGAATGAAAATGGCTCATGATGAGCATTTTTTCCTTCCGCCATAATGATTTCAGAAGCTGCTTTACTGCAGATGTGTCAAAATGCGTCTGCAAGTGGAAAATGGTTAACCCGTCTATCACTAGTTCGTGTTTGAACTCGTGTTTCAACTGAATTGATTAAAGAATGTGGATTTTGTAACAATTGCAACATCTACTGATTGGAGTTTAACACCTTTTCCAACAGTATTACAGTTAGTGTAAGTTGGTGTCTTTAGTCCTAAAGCCCCTCGATAGTTAAGCCATTAAAGCGGCTAACATGTTACAGCGTATCGACAACACTAATGACCGAACAGTACACAATGGACCAGTTTATGATTACCGTCTCATTTGTAAAGGTAACTTCGAACATATTTTATCTTGTTTCTTGTTGTCTGTTGCTTTTTGTCCTGTTACTTTTTATCCTGTTTCTTTTTATCCTGCAATCAATTTTAGTAACTATGTCCTATTTTAATCAATGGTTTAGACATTATCAGAAATGAATCTGAATTCGATTTTGATTGATTAGAGTTAAGCGACATTGTCGACAACGGTATATCATAGCGATCAGTTCATTTAACCCTTTCCCTCATACGACAATTCTTCAGCAGACGACTTTGAAGGTATTTTGTCAAAACATAGAAAATATCCATAATTGAATGGATAACCTATCACTAAAAGTGGAAAACATTTTGTCAAAAGGAGAAATTGCATGTTTTGTGCAATTTCCTCTTTTGTCACTATGTTTTCAAATAGCCGTCTGCTGCAGAGGCGTCAGAAAGCGTCTATATGAGGGAAAGGGTTAAGGTGATTTTCGCAGGCTTTCTCCTACTATTACTCCACGCTGCATTCTTCCTTTACCAAACGTTTGAATGAATTTTGGCTAAACTCGGCTTTAAACTCAAAGACCCATGAGTTCCATATTTCGTTGTTGTGCACCCATCCTTGAGAACGTTATATACATGTAATATCGTCCCGGAAAACACATATCTGTCCAAGAGGGACACACGTTTGTCCGGGAAAAAGTAACAAACGGGAAAAAAACAATATTTAAACCCATCATTTTACCGATCTAAGTAGGCTGTTGGCCTGTACGGGCCGCTGTTCTCGACATGCTCCACGCAGTACACAGAACATGTTGACGCTACTCCGTTAATTGGTACGTGTGTCTGTGTGGTCATCACCGATAATTGATTTGATTTGGCTATTGTTGTGTTTAAAGTCGGGGAGCGTACTGGCATACTAATGAGTTGTTTTATACGGATTTGTTTGGTGTTATGAATGACATTGTTTAATTAATGAATTGACATGTTTTACTCATTTTACCGAAAAACGAGCATGGACGGTAGTTGTCATCATATAGGAACGCCGTTGCTAAATTACGTATATCAGCTCATAATTTTAATAGAAACCGGTAGGCATAGGAACATTAGTAGAACTGATAGAATCTGTTCCCTTTGCAGTTTACAAGAGCTTGAAGACGAGTTTCATTTTATGTTAGTTTGTCCTGCCTATACTGATATGAGAAAAAAATATATAAAAATGTATTACTACCAAAATCCTAGTATGTTAAAATTGATTCAGTTGTTAAACAGTTCAAATATAAAAGCATTAAATGCCGTTGGAATATACTACATAAAAGTTATGAAGAAAGAACAAATAGATTAAACAATGTTATTGTATAAGAAGAAATTACAAGCATTATCGTGCATTATTTCCGCAAAAAGTATTTTCATTATCTGTATATTATCCTATATATATATATATATGTATATATATATATATCTGTGTATTATTCTATACTGTAGATGTTATATATGTCTATTTATATTTTCATCAAAAGAGCGTGTTGAAAACTTGATATTTATCTAAATATATGTAAATAAGTATTTTCCTATTTTATGTTATTTATATAAATATATGTGTTTATTTATAATTTCATGAAAAGAGAGTATTAAAAACTGTATATTTAATTTGTATGTTCATACTCATGTATGTTTAAATATGTTGTATTTTGACGATAAACCATATGTGTTCAAGTCAATATTCTTGAATAAAGTTCTGTTCTGTTCTGTTAAAAAAGTGTAAAATAACCTAAGATATGCCCTGCAAAGCACCACAGACGTTCCGTAATTGTCAAAACAAATCCAGTGACGGTCATTTCGTCAGCTGTCCCGGAAAGGTGACCAAAAATAAATTATCACATGTGTATGCTTCTATGACCAAAAACTGCAATAACATTTATATAAGAGTGTTGAGGTTGTGGTAGAGCCGTATCAGTCAGCGCGGACGTGCAATATGATCTAGCCCAGCACATCCGTGCAATATGATCTAGCCCAGCACATCCGTGCAATATGATCTAGCCCAGCACATTCGTGCAATATGGTCTAGCCCAGCACATCCGTGCAATATGATCTAGCCCAGCACATCCGTGCAATATGATCTAGCCCAGCACATCCGTGCAATATGATCTAGACCAGCACATTCGTGAAGTATGATCTAGCCCAGCACATTCGTGCAATATGATCTAGCCCAGCACATTCGTGCAATATGATCTAGCCCAGCACATTCGTGCAATATGATCTAGCCCAGCACATTCGTGAAGTATGATCTAGCCCAGCACATTCGTGCAATATGATCTAGCCCAGCACATTCGTGCAATATGATCTAGCCCAGCACATTCGTGCAATATGATCTAGCCCAGCACATTCGTGCAATATGATCTAGCCCAGGACATTCGTGAAGTATGATCTAGCCCAGCACATTCGTGAAATATGATCTAGTCCAGCACATTCGTGCAATATGATCTAGCCCAGCACATTCGTGCAATATGATCTAGCCCAGCACATTCGTGAAGTATGATCTAGCCAAGCACATTCGTGCAATATGATCTAGCCCAGCACATCCGTGAAGTATGATCTAGTCCAGCACATCCGTGCAATATGATATAGCCCAGCACATCCGTGAAGTATGATCTAGCCCAGCACATCCGTGTAGTTTAATCTAGCCCAGCACATCCGTGCAATATTATCTAGCCCAGCACATCCGTGTAGTATAATATAGCCCAGCACATCCGTGCAGTATGATCTAGCCCAGCACATCCGAGTAGTATAATCTATCCCAGCACATCCGTGCAGTATGACCTAGCCCAGCACATCCGTGTAATATAATCTAGCCCAGCACATCCGTGCAATATGATCTAGCCCAGCACATCCGTGTAGTATAATCTAGCCCAGCACATCCGTGCAATATGACCTAGCCCAGCACATCCGTGTAGTATAATCTAGCCTGGGGTTTTCTGGTATTATATTATCATAAGGGTTTTCTGGTATTATATCATAATTTTTATATATAATAGTTTTCCTGTATCCCGACCCAAACTGGTATTGCCATCTAATGCCATTGTTGTTACATGCAATCATGTCAATTTACTCGAAACTTAATTCCTTATGATATTTGTCACAGAAAAGAATGGTTTAAATAGTGTTTGTTGCAATGGAGATATATATTGTTCATATTATGAGGAGAACGTAAACACCATTCTAAGATTATAGCGCACACACAGGATTTTACTTTAATTTATTGAAAACGAACATTTATTTAAAATTCAACCTATGATTAATATTTTTTGGTTATTATTGCAGACACATTCAGAGGTAATACACCTCTTTTCTCCACGATATCTCTCTTATTATTCAACCATTATTTTTCATTGAGAAGATTATTTTGAGTACCTATACAACATAGGTTTAAAGGGTAAAAAAAGGAATCTTAAAACATGCAAAGCGCCGCTTATCTAGATATCTGCACATTTAAGGAGTGCATTGCGTTTTAAAAAGAACGATTGAGTAACTTATCTGTGGGCGTGAAAGCATATTTATTTTGATTGACTTGTTAGAAACAAGGATTGCCTAACCCTTTCCCACATACGACAACTCTGACGTAGACGACTGAACACACATTTAAACTACAATTTGGAATATCACTATAAATATATGTTGAATGATTGAATCGAGTTGACATAATGTGCAATATCTCCCCTTTGCCACATTGACTTCAAGTCATATGTATCAGAATCCGACTGCAAGCGGAACAGGGTTAAGACGACTCTTTCAATGCATTTGCATTCCCATTCAAATCACTTCTTTCAAATGCCATTATGACACCCACACATTCAGGTAGGAACAATGTCGGACTAGTTAGGTCTTTGTTACAGCGATCGAGGCCGAGATATAAATACGACGCTCCTGGTTCGCCTCCCCATAGCTCCGCTTTTATTGACCGCCTCGGTGGTGTAGTGGTAGAGCATTCGGCTCGAATGAGGGAGGTCGTGGGTTCGTTCCCCGGCCGGGTCATACCAAATACTTTAACAATGGTAGTAATGTGTGCCCTCCTTGGCGCTCAAGGTTGCGGGGTTGGCATTACGACTGACTGACTGGTGTCCGGACAAATTGACCAGTAGAACTGGTACCTGAACATTTGTTGAAAGACGCGTAAAACACCAAACAATCAATCAAGCTTTGTTGCATAATATCGCGTGTACAGTGAAGATAAAGATGAAACAGTCTTTCCAGAGTCGACACTGCCCGCCGGTATGTGTATATAAATGACCAGGTAAAATAACTGACGACACGAAGAAGTTTAATCCGGGTATAAATACCACACACCCTTTTAGTGATCCCAGAGGTAACGGATATGTGATAATCCCTAGACACGGCAGATATGCACGATCCGATATTCGAGTAATCCATCGATTTATATTTTTATATAATTCCTTCATACTTAAAGCATGTATTACGAAATGCAATCCATTTATCAAATCAAATAAAGAAAGCATGGAAGCAGCCTTTATGATGACTCGTATGGTATGAGCAATCAGAACTGCTGCAACCTTGTTTTTAAAAAGACAGATTTGTTTGATCATTCGATTCTACAGTTGGGATATATTCGAATTGTTCCATATTCGAGTTGTCGCTTTACCATTCCACACATGTATTTGTTTTATCTGAAAACCTTTCAACTGCCTCAAAACAGTACATATTTACGTACTATATGTATACTAAAATTTAGTTGTATAGGGTTGCGTCTGATCTTCGTACTATGTATACTAAGATTTAGTTGTATAGGGTTGCGTCTGATTTACGTACTACGTGTATACTAAGATTTAGTTGTATAGGGTTGCGTCTGATTTACGTACTGCGTGTATACTAAGATTTAGTTGTATAGGGTTGCGTCTGATTTACGTACTGCGTGTATACTAAGATTTAGTTGTATAGGGTTGCGTCTGATTTATGTACTGCGTGTATACTAAGATTTAGTTGTATACGGTTGCGTCTGATTTACGTACTACGTGTATACTAAGATTTAGTTGTATAGGGTTGCGTCTGATTTACGTACTGCGTGTATACTAAGATTTAGTTGTACAGGGTTGCGTCTGATGTATGTACTATGTGTATACTAAGATTTAGTTGTATAGGGTTGCGTCTGATTTACGTACTACGTGTATACTAAGATTTAGTTGTATAGGGTTGCGTCTGATTTACGTTATACGTGTATACTAAGATTTAGTTGTATATGGTTGCTTCTGATTTACGTACTACGTGTATACTAAGATTTAGGTGTATATGGTTGCGTCTGATTTACGTAATACGTGTATTCTAAGATTTAGTTGTATATGGTTGCTTCTGACTTACGTACTGCGTGTATACTAAGATTTAGTTGTATATGGTTGCGTCTGATTTACGTACTGCGTGTATACTAAGATTTAGTTGTATAGGGTTGCGTCTGAGTTACGTACTATGTGTATACTAAGATTTAGTTGTATATGGTTGCGTCTGATTTACGTACTATGTGTATACTAAGATTTAGTTGTATATGGTTGCGTCTGATTTACGTACTGCGTGTATACTAATATTTAGTTGTATAGGGTTGCGTCTGATTTACGTACTATGTGTATACTAAGATTTAGTTGTATATGGTTGCGTCTGATTTACGTACTACGTGTATACTAAGATTTAGTTGTATATGGTTGCGTCTGATTTACGTACTATGTGTATACTAAGATTTAGTTGTATATGGTTGCGTCTGATTTACGTACTACGTGTATACTAAGATTTAGTTGTATATGGTTGCGTCTGATTTACGTACTGCGTGTATACTAAGATTTAGTTGTATAGGGTTGCGTCTGATTTACGTACTATGTGTATACTAAGATTTAGTTGTATATGGTTGCGTCTGATTTACGTACTGCGTGTATACTAAGATTTAGTTGTATACGGTTGCGTCTGATTTACGTACTATGTGTATACTAAGATTTAGTTGTATATGGTTGCGTCTGATTTACGTACTGCGTGTATACTAAGATTTAGTTGTATATGGTTGCGTCTGATTTACGTACTACGTGTATACTAAGATTTAGTTGTATATGGTTGCGTCTGATTTACGTACTACGTGTATACTAAGATTTAGTTGTATATGGTTGCGTCTGATTTACGTACTACGTGCATACTATGATTTAGTTATGGATGCATCTAATGGGGGCTATCAATCAAGGCGTCGTGAGTTTGAATCCCTTACTAAGCTCATGATAAGAACAGACATCTTTCAATACCGATCATTTGCACATGAATAGCACGAGATCAGTATTGGCTAGAAATGACACAGGACACGTAGCACATGTCAAGGTGAAGACAATGTCAAATACTGTACTGACAATGTCACGTGTTCTTACCTAACCCTTTACCACATACAGACGTTGTCTGACACTTCTGAATCAGACGACTTTTGAAAACATTGTGGCAAAAGGAGAAATTGCTCATGATGAGCAATTTCTCATTTTGCCTCAATGTTTTCAACTCTATTTTATATTAAACGTTCGTTTGCAAAGATTTCTCATGTCTTTGCCAAGATATTTTCAAAGTTGTCTGCTGCAGATGTGTTGCATGTGGGAACGGGTTAAGGCGTATATTCAACTTTTGATTACAATCAAGTTGTTTACTAAATGGTCTTTCTTTGAACCTCTCGGCGATATGAATGTTAGTATTAGCCTTTCCCATTTGCAGACGCATTTTCACGCATCTGCAGCAGACAGCTTTTGAGGATAAAAAACATTGTGGAAAAGTGGATAATGATCTTAATGATTAATTTCTCATTTTGCTCCATTTTTATTCAACCTTATACAAAAGTTAAACTTTCATTTACTCGGTGATATTTTACATGTACATATAGTTGCCCAGGGTTCAGACTTACTGGCTGGTGTGAGGAAACATGGACCAGTAGAACTTGTATCTTACCCAGATAAACGCCCCCGTGATATAACTGACTTATTGTTGAAAGCGGCGTAACGCACCAACCAATCAATCAATACATTATAACATCCCGAGTGTTCGTTGTCGTGTCACATTACTCGTATTATATGATACGTGTGTGTTTGATTGCGTCTCATCTCACACTACACTATCAGATAGTAACGTTTATTAATTGTTTGGTGTTTTACACCGTTTTCAGCAATTTGTGCTGTTAGATCACGGCGTTTCCTGGGTAAGTTACCAATTATACTGGTCCATTTATCCTGACACCAGTCAGTCGTAATGCTTACCTCGCAATCCTGAGCGCCAGGAAGGGGAGCCATTATTACCCTTTTTAAAGTATTTTGTATGACCCGGCCGGGGATCTCGAACCCACGACCTCCCTCACCCGAAGCGGACAGTCGCCCACAACACCACCGAGGCGGTCGGACATGGGAGTTAAGAGAATTTCGAAAATTAGCATAAGCGCATGCAGCCCCGTCGGGGAGGAGATACTCCTGTTTTACCTGTACGGTCATTTAAACATTCTGTGAGCTTCTGGAGATGTAGAATGGCCACAATTGAACTACCAGCACTCGCTGTGTAAGGCTAATCTAAACACACCACAGGCATGTAGAAAACTTAAGTACTGATATACGACAGTCTTATTATATCTGCTAATCGCAATATCCTCGATTAATAACAGAATTTATGACCAATGCAGACTTTTATGCAGAACACAATCTCTCAAAATGTTATTATATTGGTGCTTTACGCCATTTTCAACATTGTTTTAGTTATATTACGGCGATCGTTCACTTATTCATGATCCCCGGGTAAACAAACTAGTACTAGAGTATAAAATGTGCCTTGCTTAAGGGCACTCCACCATAACCACTGCGTCACGACCGGGATCCCCGACGCTAATCACTCGGCAACGGCGGTTTCCTGCATACATGTACAGGTGTATACACTGATCGTGTATCATTTAAAATCATGTCTCATTTTAAAAGTTCTTGACAAAAAAGACTTCTCCAAATATTTGAAAGGGTTTCTGAAAAGGATAAAGCTTGTGACTGAATAGCAACACAGTCGTATGATGGCTATGTGGTCTATATGTTTTCCAAGTTGATTCATTAAGTGCATATCAGCAATGTTCCCGTAATGAAGATACGTCTTTCTTAAATCAAACGGTCGACGAGCTATTTAAGTATTCAAGCCGGTATGTTTCACGGGGCTTGGTTTTTTGTTCGCGTATGCAAAACAGTCTATCTTTGTATGAATTATGGTTCGTCGCCTCGGGCCATGTGACGTGAATATCTGAATACATCTAAGATCAATCAAGGAAAACGATTTGAAAGTATTTGGTGATGTGGCAATATTTTACTTTCGCTAGATACCTGTATACATGTATTTCATTTTTGTATCGTAGATTTGTTTTCATATTGTTTTACACCGTCTATATACCGCTTTCTGGTTACTTCACGGCGCTTCCCGGATCATTTCCTGTACAATCGGTTTATTTATCGTGACACCAAATTGCACACGTCGTAATTATATCTCAGCAACGCTGGGCGCCGTAGAGGGAAACCATTACTGTCATGTTGAAAACCTTAGTCTTAGTACATGTATGAATCTTATTAAAACCAGGCCTAATTTAAGCTAGCTCGTAAATAGATCTGATAACTCCCCCATATAGGTCATCTCAGATTGACCTTTACACCAGCCAATGAAATTCGAGGACTTGGCGTGAAACGGTTGTAACTAAAAACCTATCTTGAAAACCCCGGTTTAGGGGCAATTTTTACCCTTTGTAAACAATGCAAATTGTTTACCATGAAAAATGATTTAACGCTTATTAAGACTTTATGGCGAGGTGATTAACCTTGATAAAAAAAATACCAATTTAAGTTACAACCGTTTCACGCCAAACTCTCAAATTGTCGCTTACTAAATGCTTCTGTATAACACAGGTAATTGATAACCCATATCAATAACCACCATTGAGATGCGATAATTGACGAGTTCTCCGATTGTACATCACTGGCGTTTAGTGAATCGCGCAATTTCAATGTACAAACAAAACGAGCATGTGCTCACGACTGTTTAAGCGTATAATGTCAATTCGATACGACCAATTGTGCGCTATAGTCAGATCCAATCTACGTACGACGAAGACAACTTTGGTCTGATTTATATGAGATTTGTATGACGCCACCTGAAATCGTATCGTAAATGAGTCCCATAGTAACGTCAAATGATGTGATACAAAACAAAAGGTTTATCAGATCGTATGTCTAAAGGTTATACACGTTGCGATGTTCTAAATTAGTAGACCGTCCCTGTGGTGTAGTGGTAGAGCGCTCGCGCCTCGCATGCGGGAGGTCTCTTGTTCGATACCTGACCGGGTCATACCAAAGACTTTAACAATGTTATTGCGCTCCTTAGGGTTGCGAGGCTAGGAATACGATTGACTGGCTGGTGTCAGGAATGTCCGTGATATAACGGGAAAATAGTTGAAAGCAGCGTAAATCACCAAAGAATCAATCTAGTTCTGTAAAGCAACATACCATCAAACAAAGTATAATATGTGCTGGACTGCCATGGAAATCATTTCCAACAGTGTACAGTAGTTTACATAATGTATTTGGGGTTATTGGAGATATACATGTAATAGCAAGTTCTACTTTACAATGAAAGGTGTGAAAGAACTTCAATGGAGATTAAATTAAGCATTTTCAATCGGTTTAAAAGTATTTAGCTATTCTACCGTCTATACAGAAATGGATCTTAACCACGATAATATTGCGTCTATAAATAGTTCATTATGTACGTTATGATTTCAATGTGTAGTTATGGTGTAAAACAGGGGTTTAATGTGGCCCAGTATGTCTTCAGTCTTATTGTTATTCAGCCCTTTTTCCAACTACAGTCAAACATGTTCTTAAGACCACCTTTGTTTAGCAATTCCTCGTCTATAGCAACCACACTTTAAATTTCCCTATTACTCATTTTCTGCATAAATTACCCTGTAAATAAAGACCACCTGTGAACAAAGAACAGCTTATTCTCTTCCCATGGGTGGTCTTTAAACACAAGTTGGACTGTATGTCTTTAAATGTGTGTCAAAATTATGTTTTCCATTCCTAAGATGTTATAAATCTATATTTATTCTTAGTTTCTCCCCGGTTTTTTTCCGTTTTCAAACGCATTTTGACATATCTGCAGCGGAGGGCTTTTAAAAAACATTGTTTCAAAAGGATTTTTTTTCATAAATGAGCAATTTCTAATTATATCTCCACACATTTTTCAACAACATGTATATTTTTTTTTATTTTTTATATGTAGTGTTTTCCATAGGTCTACCTAGACGTTTTAAAAGTCATCTGCTGTAGATATGTTGTAGTTGGGAAAAGGTTCAATCCAAGTTCATGACCATTTATTTGTTTTTGACGCTTTCCATTGAAGGTCGACTGTAAACAGTTAGATAAGTTTTAAATAAGGTATATCTTTTGCCTGTCATTCACACCAGCGAATATAACACGGAGTAAACATTGCTTACAGAAATTGATCAAGAAATGTGCACACAACATTACCTCATATGCACCCTTTCATAACTTCTTAGATGCAATCAATATCAAGCTTAGTGTTGCCATAGCAACATGATTTCTCCTTCAAAAACTAGAAAAATAAGAAAAATACATGAGTCTTCCTTGCAACATTTTTCATTTTAACAAATATAAATACAGCCCTTTCAAACTACTGAATATTTCATTTATATGTATACATAAGAATAGCCTGCAGTGTAAAATATTTCCGGTTTTGGGAGAGAAAAACGATTGATGGTGAACATTAACCAGACCACATGTACATGTGTAGTTCAATATTACATCATTTACATATTACCAGTTTGATGTATTTGCCATTCTCGATCATGTATCATATCACCTTTACTCTTACCCTGTACGTAACACTTTAAAAACGGTTGTAAAAGCCTTACATCCTTTGCGCTCAAGATTTTAGGGGTTAGCATTAGAATAAATGGACAAGTAGTACTGGTAATGTTGAAAGGGTTACACAGCTACACACACATCCTAACAAACTTAACGATTCACGTTGTCTTCTACTGTTCATGATTATCGGACCAGTGACCTCCCACACCCGAGACGGATGTTCTACAACTACACCATCGAGTCGGTCGGACTCTAATTGAATGAAAATACAATTCTGAAACAAACAAAATAATATTTCGGGGAAAGCAGCAGTTTCTCATTTATATTCATTGTCCATTTTCCTGTTATATTTTTCATTTTATGCTGTTAATTGTAGAAGGGCCACACTAAAGCATTGTGTAGGTTGTGATGATATTCAAACAGTTCTCATAGGCCGACGCAATCTGACACCGCTGCGATAGAATAGCTTCAACATGGCTCATAGTGTCCCTGTGCCACGATGTTCTAAACTCAAAAATTATACTTTTATTTATATAGAGATTTTCAAAATACTTGATTAAATGTGTCCAAAAACGTCCGCTACAGAAATGTTGAATATAGGTAAGGGAAACAGTCTTCCCTACATATGTGTTGTATATAGGAAAGGGTAACAGTCTTCCCTACCGATGTGTTGTATATAGGAAAGGGTAACAGTCTTCCCTACATATGTGTTGTATATAGGAAAGAGTAACAGTCGGCCCTACAGATGTGTTGTATATAGGAAAGGGTAATAGTCGTCCCTACATAGTTGTATACAGGAAAGGGTAACAGTCGGCCCTACATATGTGTTGTATATAGGAAAGGGTAACAGTCTTCCCTACAGATGTGTTGTATATAGGAGAGAGTAACAGTCTTCCCTACAGATGTGTTGTATATAGGAAAGGTTAAAAGTCGTCCCTACAGATATGTTGTATATAGGAAAGGTTAAAAGTCGTCCCTACAGATGTGGAGTATATAGGAAAGGGTAACAGTCTTCCCTACAGATATGTTGTAAATAGGAAAGGGTAACAGTCGGCCCTACATATGTGTTGTATATAGGAAAGAGTAACAGTCGGCCCTACAGATGTGTTTTATATAGGAAAGGGTAATAGTCGTCCCTACAGATGTGTTGTATATAGGAAAGGGTAACAGTCGGCCCAACATATGTGTTGTATATAGGAAAGGGTAACAGTCTTCCCTACAGATGTGTTGTATATAGGAGAGAGTAACAGTCTTCCCTACAGATGTGTTGTATATAGGAAAGGTTAAAAGTCGTCCCTACAGATATGTTGTATATAGGAAAGGTTAAAAGTCGTCCCTACAGATGTGGAGTATATAGGAAAGGGTAACAGTCTTCCCTACAGATATGTTGTAAATAGGAAAGGGTAACAGTCGGCCCTACATATGTGTTGTATATAGGAAAGGGTAACAGTCGTCCCTACAGATGTGTTGTATATAGGAAAGGGTAACAGTCTTCCCTACAGATGTGTTGTATATAGGAAAAGTTAAAAGTCGTCCCTACAGATATGTTGTATATAGGAAAGGTTAAAAGTCGTCCCTACAGATGTGTAGTATATAGGAAAGGGTAACAGTCTTCCCTACAGATGTGTTGTAAATAGGAAAGGGTAACAGTCGGCCCTACATATGTGTTGTATATAGGAAAGGGTAACAGTCGTCCCTACAGATATGTTGTATATAGGAAAGGGTAACAGTCGTCCCTATATATGTTTTGTATATAGGAAAGGGTAACAGTCTTCCCTACAGATGTGTTGTATATAGGAAAGGGTAACAGTCGTCCCTATAGATGTTTTGTATATAGGAAAGGGTAACAGTCGTCCCTGCAGATGTGTTGTATATAGGAAAGGGTAACAGTCGTCCCTACAAATGTGTTGTAAATAGGAAAGGGTAACATTCGGCCCTACAGATGTGTTTTATATAGGAAAGGGTAACAGTCGGCCATACAGATATGTTGTATATAGGAGAGAGTAACAGTCGGCCCTACAGATGTGTTGTATATAGGAGAGAGTAACAGTCGGCCCTACAGATGTGTTATATATAGGAAAGGGTAACAGTCGGCCCTACAGATGTGTTTTATATAGAAGAGAGTAACAGTCGGCCCTACAGATGTGTTGTATATAGGAGAGAGTGACAGTCGGCCCTACAGATGTGTTGTATATAGGAGAGAGTAACAGTCGGCCCTACAGATGTGTTATATATAGGAGAGAGTAACAGTCGGCCCTACAGATGTGTTTTATATAGGAGAGAGTAACAGTCGGCCCTACAGATGTGGAGTATATAGGAGAGAGTAACAGTCGGCCCTACATATGTGTTGTATATAGGAGAGAGTAACAGTCGGCCCTTCATATGTGTTGTATATAGGAGAGAGTAACAGTCGGCCCTACAGATGTGTTGTATATAGGAAAGGGTAACAGTCGTCCCTACAGATGTGTTGTATATAGGAAAGGGTAACAGTCGGCCCTAGAGATGTGTTGTATATAGGAGAGAGTAACAGTCGGCCCTACAGATGTGTTGTATATAGGAAAGGGTAACAGTCGGCCCTACATATGTGTTGTAAATAGGAGAGAGTAACAATCGGCCCTACAGATGTGTTGTATATAGGAAAGGGTAACAGTCGGCCCTACAGATGTGTTGTATATAGGAAAGGGTAACAGTCGGCCCTACAGATGTGTTTTATATAGGAGAGAGTAACAGTCGGCCCTACAGATGTGTTGTATATAGGAGAGAGTAACAGTCGGCCCTACAGATGTGTTGTATATAGGAAAGGGTAACAGTCGTCCCTACAGATGTGTTGTATATAGGAAAGGGTAACAGTCGTCCCTACAAATGTGTTGTAAATAGGAAAGGGTAACAGTCGTCCCTACATATGTGTTGTATATAGGAAAGGGTAACAGTCGGCCATACAGATGTGTTGTATATAGGAAAGGGTAACAGTCGGCCATACAGATGTGTTGTATATAGGAAAAGCTAGCAGTCGGCCCTACAGCTGTGTTGTATATAGGAGAGAGTAACAGTCGGCCCTACAGATGTGTTGTATATAGGAGAGAGTAACAGTCGGCCCTACATATGTGTTGTATATAGGAGAGAGTAACAGTCGGCCCTACAGCTGTGTTGTATATAGGAGAGAGTAACAGTCGGCCCTACAGATATGTTGTATATAGGAAAGAGTAACAGTCGGCCCTACAGCTGTGTTGTATATAGGAGAGAGTAACAGTCGGCCCTACATATGTGTTGTATATAGGAGAGAGTAACAGTCGGCCCTACAGATATGTTGTATATAGGAGAGAGTAACAGTCGGCCCTACAGCTGTGTTGTATATAGGAGAGAGTAACAGTCGGCCCTACAGATGTGTTGTATATAGGAAAGAGTAACAGTCGGCCCGACAGATGTGTTGTATATAGGAAAGGGTAACAGTCGGCCCTACAGCTGTGTTGTATATAGGAGAGAGTAACAGTCGGCCCTACAGATATGTTGTATATAGGAGAGAGTAACAGTCGGCCCTACAGCTGTGTTGTATATAGGAGAGAGTAACAGTCGGCCCTACAGATGTGTTGTATATAGGAAAGGGTAACAGACGTCCCTACAGATATGTTGTATATAGGAAAGAGTAACAGTCGGTCCTACATATGTGTTGTATATAGGAAAGGGTAACAGACGTCCCTACAGATATGTTGTATATAGGAAAGAGTAACAGTCGGCCCTACAGATGTGTTGTATATAGGAAAGGGTAACAGTCGGCCCTACATATGTGTTGTATATAGGAAAGTGTAACACTAATATTTATAATAACTCCCTAAAGTATAACTTTTGTATAATTTAACTCTTTCCCACATATAGGGGCTTTTTGACCCCTCTACAGCAGACGAGTTTTGTCACAATGTTTTCAACTTTACTTTTTGTCAGTAATAATGCCTTCAATTAGCGAGATAATTCATATGTTTGCCTTGGTGTTTTCAAAGTTGTCTGCAGCAGGTATTCTCTATGTGGGAATGGGTTAAGCCATCGACCATCACCACGGAAGATTGCTACCTGTTCCACAATGGTATGTAAAAAGACATTACAGCATTAATGTTAGAGAGAGCGAAATATTTGAATGATAAAGCATATGGAAATATTAATACTGCACAAGCGCCACCACCCATAGGGACAGCCTGTAATGTGACCTGTAGATGCACACTCAAGTTATAACCAGCTTTTTTAAAATGCGTAATAAACAAATGAATAACAGTAGGTGGGAAAAAAACAGTGATACGACAACGATATGAGCTTCTTAAGACTTAACAAAGCATTTATGGTCATTTGGAAATAATCAGTTTTATAATTATGCATGATTACAACACATGTGAATTGCTTGTTCCGTTTAAAAAGAGACACAGACAAGCGAATTAGCAGAAGAAGCCTTTCCTAAGAAACATAACATGACATAACATAATTTAACATAACATACCAGCACATAACATGGCATAACATTACAAAACATAACATGGCATGACATAACATAACATAACATGTCATAACATAACACAAAATGTCGTAACATTACAAAACATAACATAACATAACAAAACATAACATAACATGTCATAACATAACAAAACATAACATAACATAACATGTTAAAATATTGTCACGTGATCATATATTTAAAGTGTTGAATAGTTTATTTCTTAAAAATACCTAAACTGTTGTAAAACAAACGCGCCTCTGCAGCAGACGGCTTTTGAAAACATTCTGGCAAAAAGGAGAAATCGCAGATAATGATCCTTGCCAAAATGTTTTCTACTCTATTATAACAAATACTTCAATTTAAAGATTTTTTTTCTTCTAATTATTTCTAAATCGTCCGCTTCAGATTTGTTGTATGCGGGTAATGGTTAATGAGCAATTTGGTGTGAGATTATTGAACATATATACCATATTCTATCCGAATGGTATCTTCAAACATTAGATCGTCTACACGTATGTACATGTACATGTACCCCTTTGTCTGTCTACTATACAAGTATATCGCATTGATTGCTTTTGATCAAATCACTTTTTACTATTCATTCTTAAAATATCTCCCAACGAAATAATTTCTGTAATTTATACTCATTCAAATTGTGTCATTTATATCATATTACTTGTTGAACAAAAATGAATTGAAATTAATATGTCATATTACACCTTTCTCAGACACAAACAATCTGCAGAAGAAGACTTAGACAATATCTACACAGAAATATGATATTTCTCTAAAAAGGAGAGGATGATAATAAAATAGAGCTGAAAATATTGTGATATAAGAAAAACAAAATCTCATTACGAGCAATTTCTCCTTTTGTCACAATGTATTCAAAAGTTGTCTGCTTCAGAGTCGTGGAACGTCGTCTGTATGAAGGAACAGGATACAATCTAGTAATTTAATTGTAAATGCGCTCAATCGGCGTAATTAAAATGAAATCAAATGTGCAATAAAGAGTTACATAAAAATATCTATAATAGAACCGGGTCTAGCGATTTAAACTCTTAAAGCTGCGTACTAATAGTATCCGCACATATCCGTCAGAGTCGTCACCGTCTGCACATATCCGACAGAGTCGTCACCGTCTGCACATATCCGTCAGAGTCGTTAACGTCCGCACATATCCGAGAGAGTCGTCAACGTCTGCACATATCCGTAAGAGTCGTCAACGTCCGCACATATCCGTCAGAGTCGTCACCGTCTGTACATATCCGTCAGAGTCGTCACCGTCTGTACATATCCAACAGAGTCGTCACCGTCTGCACATATCTGTCAGAGTCGTTAACGTCCGCATATATCCGACATAGTCGTCACCGTCTGCACATATCCGTCAGAGTCGTCAACGTCCGCACATATCCGTCAGAGTCGTCACCGTCTGCATATATCCAACAGAGTCGTCACCGTCTGTACATATCCGTCCGAGTCGTTAACGTCCGCACATATCCGACATAGTCGTCACCGTCTGCACATATCCGTAAGAGTCGTCAACGTCCGCACATATCCGACAGAGTCGTCAACGTCTGCACATATCCGTCAAAGTCGTCACCGTCTGTACATATCCGTCAGAGTCGTCACCGTCTGTACATATCCAACAGAGTCGTCACCGTCTGCACATATCCGTCAGAGTCGTTAACGTCCGCATATATCCGACATAGTCGTCACCGTCTGCACATATCCGTCAGAGTCGTCAACGTCCGCACATATCCGTCAGAGTCGTCACCGTCTGCAGATATCCAACAGAGTCGTCACCGTCTGTACATATCCGTCCGAGTCGTTAACGTCCGCACATATCCGACATAGTTGTCACCGTCTGCACATATCCGTAAGAGTCGTCAACGTCCGCACATATCCGACAGAGTCGTCAACGTCTGCACATATCCGTCAGAGTCGTCACCGTCTGCACATATCCAACAGAGTCGTCACCGTCTGCACATATCCGTCAGAGTCGTCACCGTCTGCACATATCCGTCAGATTCGTCAACGTCTGCACATATCCGTCATCGTCCGCAACATATCCGTCACCGTCCGCAACATATCCGTCACCGTACGCACATATCCGTCACCGTCCGCACATATCCATCACCGTCCGCAACATATCCGTCACCGTCCGCACATATCCGTCACCGTCCGCAGCATATCCGTCAGAGTGGTACCGTCCGCACATATCCGTCACCGTCCGCACATATCCGTCACCGTACGCACATATCCGTCAGAGTCGTCACCGTCCGCAGGATATCCGTCACCGTCCGCAACATATCCGTCACCGTCCGCAACATATCCGTCAGAGTCGTCACCGTCCGCAGCATATCCGTCAGAGTCGTCACCGTCCGCAACATATTCGTCAGAGTCGTCACCGTCCGCAGCATATCCGTCAGAGTCGTCACCGTCTGCACATATTCGACAGAGTCGTCAACGTCTGCACATATCCGACAGAGTCGTCACCGTCCGCAACATATCCGTCACCGTCCGCAGCATATCCGTCACCGTCCGCAACATATCCGTCACCGTCCGCAGCATATCCGTCAGAGTCGTCACCGTCCGCAACATATCCGTCACCGTCCGCAGCATATCCGTCAGAGTCGTCAACGTCCGCACATATCCGACAGAGTCGTCACCGTCCGAAACATATCCGTCACCGTCCGCAACATATCCGTCACCGTCCGCAGCATATCCGTCACCGTCCGCACATATCCGTCACCGTCCGCAGCATATCCGTCACCGTCCGCACATATCTGTCACCGTCCGCACATATCCGTCAGAGTCGTCACCGTCCGCAGCATATCCGTCACCGTCCGCAGCATATCCGTCACCGTCCGCACATATCCGTCACCGTCCGCACATATCTGTCACCGTCCGCACATATCCGTCAGAGTCGTCACCGTCCGCAGCATATCCGTCACCGTCCGCACATATCTGTCACCGTCCGCACATATCCGTCACCGTCCGCACATATCCGTCACCGTCCGCACATAACCGTAACCGTCCGAACATATCCGACACCGTCCGCAGCATATCAGTCAGAGTCGTCACCGTCCGCAACATATCCGTCAGAGTCGTCACCGTCCGCAGCACATCCGTCACCGTCCGCACATATCCGTCAGAGTCGTCACCGTCTGCAGCATATCCGTCACCATCCGCACATATCTGTCACCGTCCGCACATATCCGTCACCGTCCGCACATATCCGTAACCGTCCGCACATATCCGTCACCGTCCGCAGCATATCAGTCAGAGTCGTCATCGTCCGCAACATATCCGTCAGAGTCGTCACCGTCCGCAGCATATCCGTCACCGTCCGCACATATCCGTCAGAGTCGTCACCGTCTGCAGCATGTCCGTCACCGTCCGCACATATCTGTCACCGTCCGCACATATCCTTCACCGTCCGCACATATCCGTCACCGTCTGCACATATCCGTAACCGTCCGCACATATCCGTCACCGTCCGCACATATCCGTCACCGTCCGCAGCATATCAGTCAGAGTCGTCACCGTCCTCAACATATCCGTCAGAGTCGTCAACGTCCGCAACATATCCGTCAGAGTCGTCACCGTCCGCAGCATATCCGTCAGAGTCGTCACCGTCCGCAACATATCCGTCAGAGTCGTCAACGTCCGCAACATATCCGTCACCGTCCGCACATATCCGTCACCGTCCGCACATATCCGTCAGAGTCGTCACCGTCCGCAGCATATCCGTCACCGTCCGCACATATCCGTCACCGTCCGCACATATCCGTCACCGTCCGCACATATCCGTCACCGTCCGCACATATCCGTCACCGTCCGCACATATCCGTCAGAGTCGTCACCGTCCGCAGTATATCCGTCAGAGTCGTCACTGTCCGCAACATATCCGTCGGAGTCGTCACTGTCCGCACATATCCGTCACCGTCCGCACATATCCTTCACCGTCCGCACATATCCGTCACCGTCTGCACATATCCGTAACCGTCCGCACATATCCGTCACCGTCCGCACATATCCGTCACCGTCCGCAGCATATCAGTCAGAGTCGTCACCGTCCTCAACATATCCGTCAGAGTTGTCAACGTCCGCAACATATCCGTCAGAGTCGTCACCGTCCGCAGCATATCCGTCAGAGTCGTCACCGTCCGCAACATATCCGTCAGAGTCGTCAACGTCCGCAACATATCCGTCACCGTCCGCACATATCCGTCACCGTCCGCACATATCCGTCAGAGTCGTCACCGTCCGCAGCATATCCGTCACCGTCCGCACATATCCGTCACCGTCCGCACATATCCGTCACCGTCCGCACATATCCGTCAGAGTCGTCACCGTCCGCAGTATATCCGTCAGAGTCGTCACTGTCCGCAACATATCCGTCGGAGTCGTCACTGTCCGCACATATCCGTCACCGTCCGCACATATCCGTCACCGTCCGCACATATCCGTCACCGTTCGCACATATCCGTCAGAGTCGTCACCGTTCGCAGCATATCAGTCAGAGTCGTCACCGTCCGCACATTTCCGTCAGAGTCGTCACCGTCCGCACATATCCGTCAGAGTCGTCACCGTCCGCAGCATATCCGTCAGAGTCGTCACCGTGCGCACATATCCGTCATAGTCATCACCGTCCGCACATATCCGTCAAAGTCGTCACCGTCCGGTCCAATTTCAATTAGCTACGAGATGATATAAGAATAATAACCAACTTTTAAGATTTTAAGATGTGATAAAGAGTGTGACCCGGAGATTAACAATATCTACGATAAAGTTCATATCTAATTTTGTTTTAACTAGATTGGCACAATAAATATATTTTGATAGCTTGATGACAATATTCCTAGAGGTAGCACTCGTCAAGTTTACACATTTCTGTTGAGTTGGCCATGATAAATACTAACGGTTAATGTTTTTAATCTAATATCATCATATTTAGGACAAATAAGTAGAAAATGCTATTCCATTTCTATTTGGCCTGCATTACAGTTTCGACAGATCCTTCCATTTCCAGGAAGGTTAATATTATGTATACTTAAATTAATCTTCTGACAACAATCTGGAGGTATAGCCCTACAAGTTTCATGACAATATGCCCAGGGCTTCTGAGTTCGAACACAAGCCCGAACAACATTATATCCGACATTTGACAAGCGTCGTTCCTCTTCTACCCACGGGCTAACAGCCAATTTCGTGTAAGGACTGTTGTGTGAATTACTGGTGTGAGAAAGCCATGACACACTGAAGTAGGGAAACTAATCGTCGTGATATTAATGAACAATTGTTGAAAACAGCGTTAAAGCCAAACCAATGAAATAATCAATAACATGTCACTTTGTCTTTAAGTGATTGCAGATCGAAAACAATACAATACAGCACAGGTTATCTGTACATAAAGGTCACCGGTCAATCATACAATATATACATACATGAATTTTTTTTAAATAAACATACTAGTCATATTATACAAAGTTGTAGGAATATTTGTTAAATTTGTAATACGTTTATTTGCATTTTGGCAACAGTTAACTAACTAAAAATACTGGTGTTTGCTTTTTTCAGAATATTTCAGTTTCATGACTGCTGAAAAGAAGACTGCGATGTTCCTTATGGTCATTTCATTGGTAGTGCTCATTAATGAATGAAGCTATCATAATGAGCCCTTCCAAGATACCAATAATACAAAAGAAAAAAACCGTTTCCGTTCATCAGAATATTGAAAACAGTTGAACAATACATTGCAGAGCGGAATGTCAGTAAGACTTTAAATCGCTAGACGCTATGCAGAACAGCGTGTCTAATACGAACCCAGACATGTATTTGTCAATGATCCAAGATAGTGAACGATATATACCGGATCAATGTTCAGTTATATCCTCTGTGGGACCACACAGCCTCAACCTAACTATAGATATCGCGTTATTGGTCACGTGACCTGATCAGAGACATATAAAAACTACTTCCATGCATATGTCTCTGACCTGATATCATTAGACTCGTCTGCTTTAACCCTTTCCAACAAACAGACGCTTTCTGACACAATTTCTCCATTCCGGACACAATGTTTTCAATTTCATTCGATAAATATACATTCATTTATAGAGATTTGTTCTAAATGTCTACCGAAACCTATTCGGTCGTCTGCGGCCTATTTGTTGAATGTTGGGAAGGGCTAAAAAATACCCGGAATAAACGTCGTCTGTGTCAGAAACAATGTAATGCGGTATTTGATTCTGATGTGTACGCATCTGTAGGTGTATGCTTATATGGGCCGTCGCGCGAGAAAACCAACATTGTGGACTCTGTGTAAAGTATCGACCCGGATCAGCCTAAGCATGCCTCACAGGTTTACCCGGATAGACACGTTTTGCCTCCTGTGGATTTTATGTTTCATGAATCATTACTCTATACATCTATGCCCCTGAGAAGGAATTTGTCGGCCCGGACCGTTTTGAAAACGAAGGAGTTAAAACATATTGTGGGCAAAGGGAGGCATTTACTTCAATATAAAGTTACTCTAATTTAGGTGGACTTAGATGAAAATAGTATACGAAAGGACGTGGCCAGCTACTTGGGAAAGTGCTCGGTGGAGTAACTGATCTGGTGCGAGCCAACCAGGAAATATTAGATCATGTGCAATGTCTCCTTTTACCACAACGGTTTCAAACGTCTTACGCTGCAGAGGAGTCAGAACGCGCATATACGTATGTGGGCAAGGGTTACGAAAATCTAATGAACTTTTATTTAGAAAGAAGTAATTCATGTTATTGAATGGACGTATAACCAGGCGGATCGAGACAGTAATATCGATTTTATATCAGATGAAAAAATTCATTCTACGAGTCTAAACATTTACCCCGTGCACGTGTGGAACAATATCCGCCGTGGCCGAGTGGTTAACGTCGAGGATTTGGGACCGGGCGTCAAGGGTTCGATCCCTAGTCGCGGCGCTTTGGCCATGTTATAGTGCTCTTGGGGAAGGCACATTTACTAGTCTAGTACTGGTTTGATTACCCAAGGATCATGAATAAGGGAAATTTCGCCGTGATATAAATGAACAAATGTTGAAACGGTTTGAGAAGTTGAGAACCCAACGAATCAAATTCTCTGAATAAAGTACGACAATGTTCATAAAAAGTCCGATGCTTTCAATATGTTGAGCATTTCACCATAAACGGCAACACTTATCCTGTTTCCTGCAGGGTTGTCAGGAAAGTCATATAATCAATCTACGAAAACCATAGCTCTAGATATGGGGCGTTTTTGTATCAAGATCCAAAATCCTTATTTGACACACGAAACACAAGGTTTGGAAATGAGTATACGGTTTATATGGCAGATATAAGGAAATAAAATGGATTTATTGTTTGTTAATAAACTCCTCTTTCAGCAATTCTTTAGTTATATCACGGCGTGTCATCGGTAAGCTACCAGTACTACTGGTCCATTTATCCTGATACCAGTCCGTCAGTCGTAATACTTACCCCGCAACCCTGAGCTCCAAGGAGGGCAGCCATAACTGTACTACCATTTTTCAAAGTATTTAATATGGCCCGAAGATAAAACTAGGCTACAGGGGACATTTAATGGTTTCTAAGAGAGATATTGCTTGTCATTCAGATGAGTCCATTATCAATTCTTGGAATATGATGATATACATTTTGAATTAAGTGGCTGATGTCCCGGCAAGCCATACTCTATATTTATGATACAGACTTAACTAAATGTAATTGGTTGCAGCATTCAAATGGCTAATTGATTAGTTAGAAAAAGGAAAAGTACGTAAAGTGCTTGTTTATTATAGTGTCACCCCCTCACCCCATTGAACGCCCCGTTAGTTCAGTTGGTAGCGACGTGGGCTGTCTAACCCCAGCTCGGCAAACATTCTTTCCTGCGTTTGACAAAATTCACGATTACAAGTGTCATTCGTCTTCCACGAATGGGCTAACTAACAGTCTGGGTAGCAAAGCAGCCAGTTACTGATACATAATTTTGTATGGAGTACTGGTGTGAGAAAGCCATGAAATACATGAATAGGTGAACTGGCCGCCGTGATATGACTGAAAAACTGTTGAAAACGGCGTTAAATCCCAATAAATCCAACCTACTAAACGGGCCAGTCGTATCTGACTTATGAAACACCTTTGTCATGAAAACATGGCTTTCTGTTCCATTATCTTACTCGCATAACTCGCTGACGGTTACGAACCAGCCATATCAGAAGGTATCCCAATTCCGCCAAATGGATCCGACCTCCCGCCCCAAAGCGGATGGCCTTCACCTTAACCACGAGGCTATCGGGATCGATTATATTGATTTTGTTGGACACATGTGTGTACTCCTTCTATAACTCTGCAATGTCGTCTGGAATCCAGCGTTCTGTCTGGATCATGGAAGCGTTGTTTACCTATTCCCACAATGCATCAAACCTGCAGCAGAGAACTATGAGTTTGAAAACATTTGCCTTAGACTATGTGAAATGCAGTATCATATTTGAAATTAAAACATTGAAAAGGGATTAAATTATTTTTGTCAAATGAATAGAAAAATGAATCTCTTCGTGAGCAATTTCTTTTTTTGGTCGTTAGTGTTAAAATGTCGTCTGCCGTAGATGTATAGAAAGGGTTAAGAGTTCCGCTATTGACCTTCGTCTAGACATTTCTCCTGCTGCAACATTGCCATATATTCAGGACTTTACGACACTATCAATAGTGTATCCATTACATAATGCCCCTTTTTGAATTATGTCAAATTTAACCCACAAGCAACACATCTTTAGCAGACGAGTTTGAAAATATCATATGGAAACTTTCAACAAATGACAGAAAACTTATAAAAAGGTTAAAAACAGTGTTTCATTAGGAGCAATTTCCCCTTACGAAATGGTTTGAAAGCGCCAATATTTGGCAAAGAGTTTATTACACATGATAAGCAACATAGAAAGTGTAGTTTAGTCCTGACTAGAAATATTGATTGGAAGCAGAAATAATATTAATTTGCCCCAATACAATTATTTAAAAAAATAAAAATAAAATAATAACACTTTCTATACTATAACATGGTTAAATTTACCAAAAATACAGATTTTTTTTTTTATAGTCGACTTCAAAACGAAAATTCAGTAGTTATTTAAAAAGAAGCAGCCCTTTGTGTTTCAAAGCTTTTGGACGAAATACAAGTGTGCCCATACCATTGTAAGTTGAATGTATTATTATGTGTAAGCATTTTGGGCCGGAGGCCAAATAACGCATTTTTTTAATTACATACCTGCGCAGTTTCATGCAAATTCTCACGCGCAAAAGTACAACACGAATGATTTTGTATACGGTACCAAAAATGGTTATGGTACATAACTATTACGTGACTTCATTGAATTATGATTTCACGTCATTCAAAATTCTGTAGTTGGACGGCATTCGAAGCCTATTTGATGCGCTAATTGTGTTATTTAACTATTGAAATGATGTATATTTGTATATGTTTTTCTTTATTCTACCTAACAATCTATATAAGGTATATATTAAAAAGAAACTTATATTACAGTAGCGTTACCTAGCTTTGTATTGTCTTCTCTTTAGTTTTAACCCTTTTTCACAAACAGACACTTTCTGATACCTCTGCAGCAGACGACTTTAGAACACTTGTGGCAAATGGAGAAATTGCTCAAAATTAGCAATTTCTCCATGTGTCACACTGTTTTCATCTCTATTCAATAATAATACTGTTATTTAAAGAGAATTTCCACTATGTCCTTTGAGTTTTTAAAGTGGTATGCTGCAGATTTGTTGTATATGGGAAAGGGTTAAAACTATAAACAATACGATTGGATTGTCTGTGTGTATATTATGAGATAAGGGTTATAAGTAAACGAAATTAAATGCAACATGTACACGGACAGTGGAGGCTCCAGCGAGATTTAATGGTAGTAAAGCCTCGTCATCTTCACTGTGGATGAACAGGTAATTAGACCAAGACTCGCTTGGCTAGGCTCTCTGAGGGAAATAATTAAACTTGTATAATTTCCACGCAACAACGAAGTGTGTATCACGCAATTGTCGGATGTCTATCAAGCTGGAAGACAAAACATACCTCGCCCGTTTAAGCGAAAACCCCGGGACAACAATCTTAAGCAGTTTACGCTTATTTGACAGGTGCAGATATAAAGCATAAATCAAATGTTATGTTGAATACATACCCAGTTCACGGATGTGCAGAACGAGCTATATATACACTGTTGAACAATACATAAACGATTCTTTTGTGCCTGGAGCGCCATTTATGTGTAGTTGAATAATGAAATAGGTTCACTTGAAAGAGAATATATGAATAGATCTGGTTAGATCTGCAAATACGTTTGGGAACGAAAACGTTTGAAGCGTGGAAATATTTGAAAATGCATTTTGCATAAATTATAACATGAGCACAAGCTTTGCATGCTTTGGAATGTCCTAGATGTGGATGAGACGCGATAGCTAAGTCGGCAATTTTGAATGTCAACAAGTCAAGGGTCGTGAATATGAAACCCAGTTCAGCCACTCATAATGTCCAAAATCGTCCTCCGCAAATGAGCTTAATTGTATGAAGGAAGGCAGCCAGTGGCCTGCGAAGAGGTGTTTGGAGTATGAGAACACACCCGTTAGGTGAACTAGTCGCCATCATATAACTCAAAAACTGTGTTGAAATCGGCGTTAACCCAAATCAATCAATCAATCAATCAATCAATCAATCAATCAATCAATCAATCAATCCTGATTCATTTTACAAAGTCAACTCTTTCATGTTGATAAATTGGACCATTCCATTTTTCGTCCAACGGGAAATTTAGTAAAATGTAACGTTTAACTGGCAAATAATACAGATTTCAGGAGCTGAATCTGCATTGCTTGCAAAAGCCTTTAATTGCCTTTGCCAGCGAAAGGGTTAATTTGAATCTTCCCTCATGCTACGATCGAGGAAACCCGACCTTAACCCTTTTCCACATGCAGCAAATCTGCAGCAGACGACTTTGGAAACAAGTGAACAAAAACCTGAAAAAACTTCATAAAAAATAGCTTAATTGTTAAATAAAGTTGAACATATTGTGGCCAAAGGAGAAATTGCTCATCAATTTCACCTTTGGCCACAATGTTTTCAAAAGTCGTCTGCTGCTATTGCGTCAAAATGCGTCTGCAGGTGGGAAATGTTTAAAGTAACTTGTTCACGTATAGAAAACATACCGTGGACACCCCGGAGTATTCGGACAATTTGTTGTATTTTCCCAGGCGTTTTCCATGGTTTCCCTGTATTTTCGTATTGTGTGATAAGAGTCCCAGGAAAATACAACCGGGTAGTCGTACTTAACAATCGAAACACTAGACAATCACATATGTGTTATCGTACTTGTTTAATACCGCACTATTTGGTAAGCGACTATTTGATTGGCTGACTCAAATGTCAACCTGAGAAGACCGGTTTGGGGCAGACATCACATGTCTATTCGTGCGAGCTAAGTTTAGATCTCGTTTTGGCGAAACCCATGTTTATCTTGCTTGAGCTATACTCGCGTTGAGTTAAATAATGTAATAGTTCCACTTCAAACGGAATCTCTTGTCATACGTTATCAGTTCTGTAAATACACCAGGGAACACAAACGATTGAAGTGTGCTTATGGTTTTAAAATGCAATGTAAAGAATACAGAATGAGCGCCACAAATATATCTGTTTCAGTTGTGTTCTTCTTTTAGTTTAAGGTTTATTGAGTAAAAGTGTTTTGAATTCAATATTCAATGTCATTCAATGTCATTTGAGGGTATACAATTGAGATTTACCACAATACGTTAAAGCGACTGAAATCCAGATGGCACAAAAAAACTAAAAAAAAATAAGAAAAAACTCGAATTCGCCCTAAATGTTATTCTTTATGTTATCCGAGTAAAACCAGGGTAGAAAATGTATCGTTTTTTATCAATAAAGTGAACTTGAGTCGTTTTCAATTGAAGGGGTTTCCTATTTAAAAATACCACGGAATCCTTCAGACGGGCACCTTGCAACGATAACGTGATATAACTATTTAACGGTTCACTCTGACAGGCGTGTACAGTTATACACAATTTACACGTTTGGCGGAGTCGAACGACAGTAATCATAGAGATTTGTTTGTGATTGCATGAGCTCCTCGTGATTTTGCATAAAACCTTCATGGTATAAAAATGTTTCATTTAATGCGCATGCGTCCTATCGGTCATGTGACGACTCTTCAATTCACGTGACGACTTTTCAAGTCACGTGATGAATGAGATTAAAAGCATCGACAGCTATTTATAAACTTACCCCGTTACTGACAGGGTAGAATTTGCGATGGAAAAAGTATCGAAAACAAGAAAATCTCACCGATTATAGGGGTATGTAATATGTCAGTTATCATATTGTAATGCCCCAAATACAAAAATAACACTTATTTTCTTAAAATTGGATTTTTTTTTTTCGACAGTTGGGTATCTGGAGTTCAGTCGCTTTAACAACTTTCTTGTTTTTTATCACATAATGTTTTCGATCAATATCAACCTAAGTGATCAACTGTCTATATAGACTCCCCTTTATGATCGATGTAATACAGAGAATAATAGCAGTTATAGATGGTATAACACTTTGCACAGATGTATAGACACACTTAGCATCATATGGGAATTTCAGCCGTTTATTCTCATTTAATCTTATAATGTGTGTGAGAACATTTTATGATTTCGTAAATCGTAAGAGAGCAGTGTAGGACCATATCGGACTGTGCATATGAGCAGTGTTACCGTGGTATGCACTTGTAATCAATGATGTAAAGTTGGTGTTTTAGAGCTCTTTGAGGTTTGCGTTTCCTGCAATGTGGTCAAATACAGGGAACATCACTCAAGTAACATTTTCATGAGAGATAAATAATAATTAATAAATGGATTGGGTTGTGTTCACCAACAAACTAGCCTTACTGGTGAAACGTCCCTAATGGCGTCCAGTATACAGTGTAATTAATCAAATACAGCTTATAAATATACGTATAAATGTGCGGTGTTTTGCGAAAACTAACTTCAGACATTTTTGAATTGTGGAAATCAATGTAAAACTGCACATTGTACAGTTCGATATGGCTCCTCACTGTTTGTCAATAAGTCAATTAGGTTTTGGCAAATAGTGTCCATTTCGGTACAAGCCGACAAGCACACAAATACATTTGGCAAATAGTGGTCTATTTCGGTACAAGCCGACAAGCATACAAGTACGTTTGGCAAATATTGTCCATTTCGGTACAAGCCGACAAGCACACAAGTACATTTGGCAAATAGTGTCTATTTCGGTACAAGCCGACAAGCATAACAGTACGTTTGGCAAATAGTGTCCATTTCGCTACAAGCCAAAAAGCATATAAGTACGTTTAGCAAATAGTGTCCATTTCACTACAAGCATACAAGTACGTTTGGCAAATAGTGTCCATTTCGGTACAAGCCGACAAGCACACAAGTACATTTGGCAAATAGTGTCCATTTCGCTATAAGCCGACAAGCATACAGGTACGTTTGGAAAAATAGTGTCAGTTTCGCTACAAGCCGACAAGCATACAAGTACGTTTGGCAAATAGTGTCCATTTCGGTACAAGCCGACAAGCACACAAGTACATTTGGCAAATAGTGTCCATTTCGGTACAAGCCGACAAGCATACAAGTACGTTTGGCAAATAGTGTCCATTTCGGTACAAGCCGACAAGCACACAAGTACGTTTGGCAAATAGTGTCCATTTCGGTACAAGCCGACAGGCATACAAGTACGTTTGGCAAATAGTGTCCATTTCGGTACAAGCCGACAAGCACACAAGTACATATGGCAAATCGGGTCTATTTCGGTACAAGCCGACACGCATACAAGTACGTTTTGCAAATAGTGTCAATTTTACTGCAAGCCGACAAGCATACAAGTACGTTTGGCAAATAGTGTCCAATTCGCTACAAGCCGACAAGCACACAAGTACGTTTGGCAAATAGTGTCCATTTCGGTACAAGCCGACAAGCACACAAGTACATTTGGCAAATAGTGTCCATTTCGCTACAAGCCGACAAGCATACAGGTACGTTTGGCAAAAAATGTCAATTTCGCTACAAGCCGACAAGCATACAAGTACGTTTGGCAAATAGTGTCCATTTCGCTACAAGGCGACAAGCACACACGTACATTTAGCAAATAGTGTCCATTTCGGTACAAGCCGACAAGCACACAAGTACATTTGGCAAATAGTGTCCATTTCGGTACAAGCCGACAAGCATACAAGTACGTTTGGCAAATAGTGTCCATTTAGCTACAAGCTGACAAGCATACAAGTACGTTTGGCAAATAGTGTCCATTTTGCTACAAACCGACAAGCATACATTGTACAAGCACGTTTGGCAAAAAGTGTCAATTTCGCTACAAACCGATAAGCATACAATCACGTTTGGCAAATAGTGTCCATTTCGCTACAAACCGACAAGCATACCAGCACATTTGGCAAATAGTGTCCATTTTGCTACAAGCTGACAAGCATACAAGTACGTTTGGCAAATAGTGTCCATTTTGCTACAAACCGACAAGCATACATTGTACAAGCACGTTTGGCAAAAAGTGTCAATTTCGCTACAAACCGACAAGCATACAATCACGTTTGGCAAATAGTGTCCATTTCGCTACAAACCGACACGCATACCAGCACATTTGGCAAATAGTGTCCATTTTGCTACAAACCGACAAGCATACATGTATGTTTGACAAATAGTGTCCATTTCAGTACAAGCCGACAAGCACGTATACAATAATTGCATGTATTATTGTTAAATATGCTAACTTTGTCTCTGCTCTTTTGGAAAATGGAAAACCGAGGTCCGGAAAAAGTGTTGAATATGTAAGCTGTAAAGAAATGCTAGAATATCACGAACACTTGCTTGGCCTAAATAGGATGTTAAGTTGATGAAGCCCAAGTAAAGGCATTCTAGTACATATTAGGCCTCGTTTTAAGCATTATTTCAGTTATATCACGGCGACAGTTCACTTAGTCATCATCCCTGTGTAAACTAATCAGTACTCGGCTATGAAATTTACATTGTCGTAACCGTCGCGCCGCGACTGGGGATCGAATCTGGGACACCCGGTTCGAAATCACCGAGGCTAACCACTTGGCCATGCGTATTCCATCCAGATAAAGAAAACCAAAACAGATTGGGCAAACAATCAGGTTCTGTTTAAACATTTAACAATTTGTTCTTATATTGATGAATCAACTCAAAGCATTGGATGCCATATTTTGTTTCTCTACAATATTATCAGCAATGCTACATGTATACTGTTTCTATATGATAAAGTCAGTATCGATGAATGTTATACAACACACACTGTATAAGAGAGAGAGTTGTAACATGAAAATCGATTTGGAATAATCTCCCAGAGAGATGGCGAACCAACAAGTCAATATGCCATCTTCAATGTATAACGTTCCGAATCATTGGCGAGATACCAAAATATATTGGCACTGAGGACCTCAGGGGGATACGCTGTAAAACATCTTGTCAAATGGTTCCAAGTACGAATGCCATGCTGCTGAATTTAAACAGTATTTTGTTTTTGATCGATTGCCGGTTCGTTTAAATATAGATTTAACGTAGTTTCAAATGAAACTATTGATTGATTGAGGTTTATCGACGTTTTAAAAATAAAATTCAGCCATATAACGGTTGCCAGTCCACCCTTACAATGTATATGTTATTTCTGGATTTCTCAAACAAATACTTCACACAACAGTCATTCAAACTAACTGGTTGATTTTTTTACATATACGTTAGCACATTGGCGGAGTACGACTGGCCCTTATCGCATTTAATTTTGTCAAACGTCGGAAATAATTTTTGGGATTCGAACACAAAACCGTTGAATTGACAGCCCGCGTCGCAAAAGACTAAGCTATCGGGCCTTGGACCTGGGTATTTAATCTTAAGTCATATCGAGACAGCCAATGGATTCGCATAATTGAGCGGTCTCGCGAGAAAACCAACATTATTTCCTCTGCGTAATGTATCGACCCAGATCAGCCTTCGCAGTTCGCGCAGACTGATCCGGTCCGATACATTTCGTCTCAGGGGTATAGAGGTATAGGTTAATTATTCCTGAAACAGAAAATCCACAGGAGGCGAAAAGTGTCCATCCGGGTAAACCTGCGCAGCATGCTTAGGCTGATCCGGGTCGATACTTTACGCATAGGCCATACTGTTGGATTTCTCGCGGGACAGCTCATTTATTATTATGTTGTTCCTGGTGTTTGGATACTGTGAATGATAGATAACTTATGCATTTCAACAGAGCTCGACCCCAATTTGTAAATGCAACATTCGATTGTATTGCTCTCTGTTTTCTATTTTTTTATTATTATTGATAAAAACCACTTCGCCTACATATAAATTGTGCGGTCTTATATCCATCATTCACAACAAGTAATGGACAATCAATGAAAACGTCTGCAATCTTCACTTGATCATTTGGGGAAACCTTTAGGAACTGCGATAAGAAAAGAGTCGGACTGGTCAGCCCATCGGTGTTATCTGATCAGGGCCTGCTCTGTTAGCAATATTGTCAGATAAACTATTGTTGTACCATTAGGAAAATGAATGTGAACGAGAAAAAAAACCATACTTGTGGGATTTTATCAAAGGTCAGTTTTCACGCGAATTGGCATAAGGGGTTCCAAATATAAGTGTGTGTTTGTTTATTTATGTGTATGGGAACCAGCGCACCAGTCAACATGCTATCACACACATATTGAGTGCCAATGAATGAAGCCACTACTACAATATCTAAAGTATGTTGTTTGACCCGACCGGGACTCGAACCCTGGTTTTCCGGTCACTAGGCGGACACTCTGACCACCGGTTGCTTACTTCACACAGTTTGCAAACTGACTGGTAACTTAAGTCTGGCTACCATTCATACTATCCCATTTCCCACATTAAAACGATTGGTCAACTGGTGGGCAATTTCTTCTTTTTCCTCAATGTTTCCAATTTTATTTAATAATGATTGTTTATTGCTTCATACAAAGTTTCCCTACTGATGACGTTATAGTTTCAAAGTCGCACTATGTATATGTGTGATGTATGTGTGAACGGGTTATCTAATATAAGGTCTAGTAAAACGTGAATATTAATGTGTGAATGGAAGTAGGGACAATGGGAAAAGAACCTGGGTTTGAACATTTATTATTTGAAAATCAAATGACGCTAATTGTAGTATTTGTCAATGTCGTTAAAAAGCCCCAAATCAATATTTAACGTTTATAGTCATGCACATACTGAAAGATGTCTATAAACGTTTAATCAATTGGGGTTTTATTTCAACTGATCGGAAATCAATATCTCATTAAAAACATCAAAGTGAAATAAATTTATATCAAACTGTATACTGCATTTGAATGTACAATCTTCGTACATCTACATGTATTCTGTATCAATAATATATCTATCCCTTTCTCACATACAACAGAAGACTTTAAAACATTTTGTAAAATATATGAAAAATCTTTGTAAATAATAGTATAATTACTGAAGAAAGGAGAAATTGCTTGTTTTGTTACAATGTTCTCAATAGTCATCTGCTGCAGTGGTGTCAGAAAGCGTCTGTATGCCGGAAACAGGGTAACCTCTCCAGAGGGACATCAGGCGGAGGAAGATAAGTATTGATGTATTCAATAGGTGTTTATCTACAGAGGTAGTGTTCGAGGGTTCATCAACAAGTTCATGGACAAACTGAATAAAATCAAGAAGGAAAGCAAGAATTGTATACAATTATATATATCATATCTTCAATACATGTATGTACAGCACCTGCAAACGAATGGACGTCATCAACATAACATCTATGTTTCGCGTAGGTATGTAAAGTTAGTATCCATCTACATTTATAATCAAATATTGATGTCCTGAGTAACATTCGACGGAGGAAGATATATGCTGATGCCTTAGAGAGGTGCTTCTCTGCAGAGGTTATTCAAGTGTGTATAGTATGTGTTCGTCTAAATGTTATCAACTAGTTAAGTTCACCAGTGTAAATTGTAAAGACATCTTATATACCAATGATAGACTGATGCATATCAACGACCCATACAGCATCTGATGTTCTAAGCCATTGTCGAAAAAGAAATGGTTTTAACCTTTCGCATTATGTTTTTGATATCCCTCGTTTCCAAATAAGCTACAGATGTTCATAGTCTTTAGAACATGAGGGCTGGTGTTCGATCCCGGGCCTGGTCATACCAAAGACTTAAACACTTATAGTAACGGCTTTCACACCCCTTTTTGTAACGGGTGGCCCATTTCACGTTGGTGAAACGTTGCGATTTGCCACCTGCATGAACCTATCAACTGAGAAGACTAAATATTACTGATACACGACATTGTCTTTCCATCTAAACGTCATCAAATGGCCATCAAAAAGGTGCACATGTCGGCACGCCGTGTAACATCGTTTACTCTGAGAGGAACAGGTACGGTTTGCCTAATATGGAATATGATATATGCTATGATTGATGTACACATTGGATATAAACTTTTGTTGCAAATCTGATAACGTTTTGGAAAAAAGGAACTATTTAGAATAATGTGCTCTTTAACCAAACATATTTCAAAGGCAGTCTACTTTACAGGAACAACAATTGTTGTCCTAAACGTATATTAGAATGTCACGGCTCTGACAAACAAGTTATTAAAATCGACATTATTTATGAAGGTTAACATGGCTTTGAAGCTCACAGACTGTGTGGCACGTTGTATATAATATATAACATTACGCTGGGCCAGGTCAAGTTGAATCACCAACCCCTTCATTCCAATATAGTTATGTGAATGACTGAGTTGACATTAACGGTTACCTTGCTGAAAAGCTAAGCTTGTAAAGAAATGAATTATTTAGGCATGTTATTACGGAAACAAAAATAGTAAAATATGCTTTTAAATATCTAAGCAAAAGTATGGTTGGTGGAATTGGAGCTTGGTATAATATCGTACAGTCATTTGCTTTGTAAGACGTCTGAACACACTTTGTTATTCTGTGTCTGCTTTGTAAGACGTCTGAACACACTTTTTTATTATGTGTCTGCTTTGTAAGACGTCTGAACACACTTTGTTCTGAACACACTTTGTTATTCTGTGTCTGCTTTGTAAGACGTCTGAACACACTTTGTTATTCTGTGTCTGCTTTGTAAGACGTCTGAACACACTGTGTTATTCTGTGTCTGCTTTGTAAGACGTCTGAACACACTTTGTTATTCTGTGTCTGCTTTGTAAGACGTCTGAACACACTTTGTTATTCTGTGTCTGCTTTGTAAGACGTCTGAACACACTTTGTTATTCTGTGTCTGCTTTGTAAGACATCTGAACACACTTGTGTGTCTGCTTTGAAAGACGTCTGAACACACTTTGTTATTCTGTGTCTGCTTTGTAAGACGTCTGAACACACTTTGTTATTCTGTGTCTGCTTTGTAAGACGTCTGAACACACTTTGTTATTCTGTGTCTGCTTTGTAAGACGTCTGAACACACTTTGTTCTGAACACACTTTGTTATTCTATGTCTGCTTTGTAAGACGTCTGAACACACTTTGTTATTCTGTGTCTGCTTTTTAAGACGTCTGAACACACTTAGTTATTCTGTGTCTGCTTTGTAAGACGTCTGAACACACTTTGTTCTGAACACACTTTGTTATTCTGTGTCTGCTTTGCAAGACGTCTGAACACACTTTGTTATCCTGTGTCTTCTTTGTAAGACGTCTGAACACACTGTGTTATTCTGTGTCTGCTTTGTAAGACGTCTAAACACACTTTGTTATTCTATGTCTGCTTTGTAAGACGTCTGAACACACTGTGTTATTCTGTGTCTGCTTTGTAAGACGTCTGAACACACTTTGTTATTCTGTGTCTGCTTTGTAAGACGTCTGAACACACTTTGTTATTCTGTGTCTGCTTTGTAAGACGTCTGAACACACTTGGTTATTCTGTGTCTGCTTTGTAAGACGTCTGAACACACTTGTGTGTCTGCTTTGTAAGACGTCTGAACACACTTTGTTATTCTGTGTCTGCTTTGTAAGACGTCTGAACACACTTGTGTGTCTGCTTTGTAAGACATCTGAACACACTTTGTTATTCTGTGTCTGCTTTGTAAGACATCTGAACACACTTTTGTGTCTGCTTTGTAAGACGTCTGAACTCACTTTGTTATTCTGTGTCTGCTTTGTAAGACGTCTGAACACACTTTGTTATTCTGTGTCTGCTTTGTAAGACGTCTGAACACACTTTGTTATTCTGTGTCTGCTTTGTATGACGTCTGAACACACTTTGTTATTCTGTGTCTGCTTTGTATGACGTCTGAACACACTTTGTTATTCTGTGTCTGCTTTGTATGACGTCTAAACACACATTGTTATTCTGTGTCTGCTTTGAAAGACGTCTGAACACACTGTGTTCTTCTTTGTAAGACGTCTGAACGCACTGTGTTATTTTGTGTCTGCTTTGAAAGACGTCTGAACACACTGTGTTCTTCTTTGTAAGACGTCTGAGCACACTTTGTTATTTTGTGTCTGGAATATATAAGGTACAATTTAGATACAAAATTCAAAGCATTGTGTGAACATCGGATTTCGTTCGTTTTCAACTTGTTTTGCTATTTCAACAATGTTTTGGATTATCGTTTGCTGTATTGATACCGACGGTCGTTTGTATCAGTCATGGGGATAAGCCAGCGGTTGACAATGCCTGTTATTTGATTGCCTATTATGTGCTCCTATAATATAGGAAGATTTTATGCAGGAAAAAGTGCTAATATATACCCAACATACCACGGACATTAGACACATTTGTTTTAACAAAGTCAAATAGCGGACTTATGGTCAACAACAGGGAAGAAAATAGTTCTTAAAAAATAATCTTTTATTAGATAAATCATCTCTTCTAGTTATTACAAGTAACCAGAAATGATTTCATTTGAGTGACCTAAACACACTCAAACATCAATGAAGAAGGTCATGAAGTTTCACAATGTGGACACTGTCACAATTCCAGCATTGTTTCTATTTTATGCCTGCAACTGAAATACAGCTAATCTGTAATTATTTATGTTTCTTTGTAATATTGCCAAGTTTTTATGTAAAGAGCAAGTTGGTATTTATTTCAAAAATAAAGGCTTCCCGGTCAAAATCCCTCTGAATAACAAAATCAACTCGGCAGGGGAATATTCATAAACACGCGTCTTCTGATACCGATAAAACACGTCTAGACTGTCAAGGCTCTTTATTGTTTTTAGATAGAAAAAAATAACCCAGATTTATGTTTCGTTGTCTGTATGGTGCTTTATGTCGCTTTCAACATTTAGTTATGACATCAGTAATATCACGGCGTTGCCTGAGTAGGTTACCAGTACTACTGGTCCATTTATCATGACACCATCGAGTCAGCCGTAATGTTTAGACAACACTATTGATACTTATAGCCTTTCTTGTGACCTCCCACACTCGATGCGAACGATCTCATTCTACTCCACGGAGATTGAAAGATGTGCTCCATACGAGTCACAACGTACGTTCATGTAGCTTAATAATACAATTAACCCTTGCCCATATACAAACGCTATCTGACACCTCTGCAGAAGACGAATTTTCAAAACATTGTGTCAAAAGGAGAAATTGTTCATAAATAGCAATTTCTGCTTTTGTCTCAATGATTCCAACAGTATTCAATAGATAGATTTCCATATAAAAAGATTTTTCTTTCTTTTTTCCTAAATTATTTCTGCAAATTTGTCGTATGTAGAAACCGGGGGGGGGGGGGGGGGGGGGGTGTTAAATATATGTCATGTATATATTTGACATATTTGCATTTGTCTTTTGGTGATCTTATTTACTCTCCGTCAGGCTTTAGTTCTAGTTTTTGTTAAATTACATGCCGGACAATGAAAGGCCCTTGAGAGACAGGAAATACATTGCTATACATTATTATTGCTAAGTAAGATATGGTATCGTGCTAGTGCGGACGCAATACGGAGGGGGTAGTGTCGGAACGAAACCCAATACGCCAGTATCTTGTAGTCAACACTTCTAGGCTCGCATGAGTCTTCACTGTACCCAGATGCAGTAATACCCAAATTTGGTAGACATGATATTATAAGTAATAAGTTATCCTGGTTCATGATTCGAGCTAGTTCGGATGGAATGCTTAGAGAATAGTGTCGGAATGAAAAACAACAGGGCAGTAGCTCGAGTCTTCAATGTACGCAGATGGATCAAAATCCCAAACCGCTAGACACCTCTATCATATTGATGAGACAGTTTTGGTACCGAGCTTGTGAGGACAGCATGCAATACTAGAACAAAAAACAATAAACAATTGTGGGGACAGCATGCAATACTAGAACAAAATACAATAAACACTTGTGAGGACAGCACGCATTACTAGAACAAAATGCAAAAAACACTAGCGAGGACAGCACACAATACTAGAACAAAATACAATTAACACGTTGCTAAGAGGTAATTTCTAACCACTTCTAAATTTATCTTACATTGCAATCATAGTACTGCATAGTATTGATCAAAATGGACCTGGTGTGTAATTAGTGACAAATGAAAATACATGTCGTAATGAAGTTATTACTGAAAGTGTTCAGTACTTTCTAATATTGTCAAAATGTTTTCACGATTCGCTTGCTGTAGAGGTGTCAACAAGCGTCTCTACTCGTATCTTGGCAAGTGTTAATATCTATTATAAATAGAAGACACTGCAATGTTGCCTTTTTTAATCTGGCGGGGTTCCTTACCTAGGGTGGGGCTGAGGCCAGATCCGGGTATATGAATGGAGGCGTACAAACCGAATTTACCGCGAGATTAGAGAAGTCACGTGATAAATTTGTCAGTGTCACATGCTTTGACATGTAGCGGTGTCGTCTGCGATAAAAAAAAAAAACAAGATTTGATTTGGAGCTCGTCTGCGGTAATCTTACACTTTCAACCAACCCTGTTTACGTATTTCAAGGACACATCTCGCTCACTCTTAACGAGACTGTATTCTTTTTAAAAACCTTTATCCTTGCCACCGTGATATCACCCCTTTTTCTGAATAGTGGTTATATGTTCATGGTCAGGTCTAAATGAAATATTCATAAAGGAGTAGCGAATAATGGGATAAGACTGCACGAACGTTCATGCTGATCTTGATCTACACTGTTCGCAAATATTGTTAAATTGGAAATTGTTTATACACCATACGCCAAAGTTGTTTAAATTCGTCTTCAGTGAGATAAAGTGTTGTGTGCAACTTTAAACACGTTTGTGAAATCTGTATTTTTAATTGTGAGTTCTAACTTTAGAATAGATCTACAGAGTTTTTATCCTTCTTCTTTATAGTTTTGTAGTTTTTTTAAAATATTCACAAACATGTTCTAAAAGTGATCTAAAAACGTAAATTAGAGATGTGCTGAAAACATGTAACATATAAATAGTAGAAAACCAATTAAATATAAAAAATCGAAAATATTCGGATATTCGGTCTTTAAAGAATCAGGACGATTGGTAAATGTTCTAGATTTGTCTAGATGTATATGAGGAAACAGACTATTTTGAGAGAAGGTTTTATTTACCGTGGCTAACGAATTCCTTTCAGTATTGAAACGATAAATGAGCCCAGCCCGTCTATGGAAAAATGTTCATATTTGCTTTTGTAAACATAGGTATCAGTGCAGATCAGATTTAGATCAACCTATACATCCTTATTGTCTGGTCAATATACTATCGATTTGTATTAATTCTGATAAGGTTTAGCAAATATACAAAGTGATCTGAACTTGTTCCTTTTCGCACAGAAGGGTAAAAATACAGTAAATGGAGAAGAAAGATTAAGATTATTTACATAACTACAGGTCCACCTGGTTTCGCCCGACTTGGGGGGAAAGCTTGGGTCCGGTTGCAGAAAGAATGTAGATATTGCGTAAACTTTATGATATTTCACTTCTCACGGGTCACCGGCTGTTCATTTATCGTTATCAAAATGATGGTGTAACCGTAACTGAGTTTACTATTTCAAACCAGACGTATCACATAATTGATTATACCATTGTGTTTTTTGTCATTGAATACGTTTCAAGTTTCAAATTTTATTCAAATTTTACCAGAAGTCCATAGACACATGTGGTAAGTATAGCATACAACCGTAGTGAAATTGAATTCATAAATAATGACATATATATGAGCAAATATAAAACATAGCAACAATTAGATTTAGACATATTATATCTAAAAATGTAAACGTGTTTGCCATATTTTATCAAAGAATACACATTTCTTCGACTATGTATCAGAAGTAAGAGAGGAAGCTATTGTATATAAACTTTGATTAGCCGTATTGGTATCAAACTAGAAATATAAAATGCTTCCTTTGCATGCAAAACTTTGTAGAAAAAAGAGTCGTAATACATGGATATGAATGAATATAAATCGGCTTATAGGTGTGTCTAATGCAAGTTTAGAACACAAGTAATACTAGTTTGGTCTGTTATAAACAATATGAACCCTTTCCCCGATACCGACGACAGTTGACTCTTAACCCTTTCCCTCATATAAACGCTTTCTGACGCCTCTGCAGCAGACAGCTTTTTGAAAACATAGTGACAAAAGAAGAAATTGCACAAAACGTGCAATTTCTCCTTTTGCCACAATGTTTTCCACTTTTAGTCGTAGGTTATCCATTCAATTATGGAGATTTTGTTTTGACAAAATACGTTCAAAGTCGTCTGCTGCAGAATTGTCGTATGAGGGAAAGGGTTAACACCTCTGCCGCAGACGACTGATGCTCTCACTATTTACCACATTTTATTTCGTTGTTTTCTTGTTTGTTTCGTATATGTTCAAAGCACATGCCTGATTTCTCTATGGCTGTTTAAGATTTGGGTCTTTTCTTACATTGATTGAAACCGACTGATCGCGAAGAGCACTTTCATGCCATGGGACGTTAGTTTATATTCCGTCTTGGCTTCCATTCATTCCAATAGTTGACGGGAAATATTCCGTCCTGCGTCTGGTTTCCTTTCTTTGTATACTTGTATGGTGTTTACCGCCGCTTCAACAGTATTTCAGTTATATCAGTCACGGTGAATCCTGGGTTAATTAACGATACTGCTGGAACACTTATACTGATTGTCAGATTTTCAAAAAAATATGAATTAACGGAAATGGAGATCTTTTGTTGAAACTGGCAATCTTTTGTATGCAAATCATGTCTGTTTGAGATAATTAAGTAATATCATAACAACAACAACAATTCTCATCTCCACGTACTGGTAAAGGTTTGTTCACAAATTCGTTCTGTTATTTCATTGTCAAAGAACATGTGTGAACATATCTAGTCATGTAGTTTGTTATATCATATTCAGAGGTACCGTGTGTGGACATATCTTGTTAGGAAGGAGTGACATTCCACAGGCTCGTGCCGTATATATTGTACCCGCCCTGAGTGGGATCATTCTTTCTAATAATTCATCACATGTTTATCTGTTATATGTGTTGTCATGTTCAGCACATGTATATATGTTATATGTGTTGTCATGTTCATCACATGTATATAGGTTATATATGTTGTATAATTCATCACATGTATATCTGTTATATGTGTTGTCATGTTCAACACAAGTATATTTATATATGTGTTGTCATGTATATATGTTATATGTGTTATAATGTATATGTGTAACCATGTATATATGTTATATGTGTTATCATGTGTATATGTTATATGTGTTATCATGTATATATGTTATATGTGTGGTCATGTATATATGTTATATGTGTTGTCATGTATATATGTTATATGTGTTATCATGTGTATATGTTATATGTGTTACTTGTATATCTGTTACATGTGTTGTCATGTATATTTGTTATGTATATCTGTTATATGTGTTGTATAATTCATCACATGTATATCTGTTATATGTGTTGTATAATTCATCACGTGTATATCTGTTATATGTGTTGTCATATATATCACATGTATATCTGTTATATGTGTTGTCACGTTCATCAAATATATATCTGTTATATGTGTTGTCAGGTATATCACATGTATATCTGTTATATGTATTGTCATATTCATCACATGTATATCTGTTATATGAGTTGTCATGTATATCACATGCATATATGTTATATGTGTTGTCATGTATATCTGTTATATGTGTTGTCATGTTCATCACATGTTCATCACATGTATATATGTTATATGTGTTGTCATGTATATCACATGTATATATGTCATATGTGTTGTCATGTATATCACATGTTTATCTGTTATATGTGTTGTCATGGTCATCACATGTATATATGTTGTCGTGTTTTGTCAGATGCAAATTGCAACTTGTAAACTTGACACCAGCGTTGTGTAAACCCCGCTTCGCTGGTACAATGGTAAAGCCGGGGTTCACACCAAAGACTTAACAATTGGTTGTAATGGCTGTTTTCGTCTGCTATTATAACTTGCACCAGACGGTTGATGATATATACAAAGCCAAGTTTCGTCGGTGATACAATTTATTTGCATCCATATATTGCATCGTGGAATTATCTTTGTTCAGCTCAATAAAATAATTATACTTACATGTTTAGAGATGTTTTCTTACTTTTAGCGATATGCGTTCAAAGACGTCTGCTGCAGGTTGGCAATATGTGAGAAGGGATCGATAAGGATACACTGCACAGACAGTAAATGCTCTGGTGAGGCTCGACGTATGGATATACCATACGAGTATGATTATTCACTGTACGACATTGTTTAATTGCATGTTTTTTACACACCTTTCAACATTGTTTCAGCTATATCACGGCGTTTCCTGGTACCAGTACTTCTGGTCCATTCATTCTGACATCTGCGTGTTAGTCGTGATGATAATCCCTCATTCCAGAGCGCCAGAAGATAATGCCATTACTATAAGTTTAAAAATATCCTGGTCGGGGATCGAATGCATGACCTCCAGCAGCCGAGTTTCAACGCATATGAGCCG